>JAWWMO010000178.1:4651859-4663500 GCA_035047845.1 Dendrocincla fuliginosa
GGACCAAGGAAAGTGATAAGGACAACTGGAAGTATCACCTTTTGCTGCTGCGTGTTAATGGGAAAAAACCTTAAATAGCTGCAAAATGATAAAAGTCTTGTTCTACAACTTACACGGGATTATTGTTGCACTCTTTACCTTTGCACTGTGGCTCTGGGAAGGTGTTTGGGGGTATAAAAACTGTTGGCTCTAAGGAACAGAAAAGGTTTTTTTAAAATATTTTTTAAACTAAGAGAGGCTAGATTTAGATGAGATCTAAGAAATTCTTTCCTGTAAGGGTAGGATTCAGAGTTGAGGTTGGTTTTAAGAGAGGCACAAACAGCTCACAGAAATGTGCAGTAGTGACACACAAGCACTATTTTAACTCTGGTGTTATAGGAAGAGATTAAAAGTATTACCTGAAAAGCCACTGGAATTTTGAACATTTCGAACAAAGAGGAGGAATAAATACTGGTGAAGCACCAATGCAGATAGAAATTGGTTTTTAAAAGAACAGTAAAGTGTTCCTCATTACTTTATAATAAGTTGTTCTACAAGAGCTAAAGGCGTTCCATAAAGCATAGTTGAGAATTTATAGTTTTAAGAAATTGTTAGGAAGTGTTTCTACTTGTAACTTAATATGCCCGATTTCATTTTTCATTAGCAGAGTCAGCACACTGAATAATTGAATGTCAGATGGAATTTTGTGTCTTTGCAAAAAAATTTACTGTACTTGCTTGGGATGTGTATGTGAACTGTGGCATTCTGTGGAGACACTTCTGTATTACTCTGGAGAAATATTTCTTTGTAAATGAGAAGGGATGTAACATTCCAGGATATGGTATTTTATTCCTCTCCTTCGCATGTTTTAAATGCCTTTAGTTTATGTTGGGATGTTCATTTTCAGCTGTTTTTTTTTTAACTACTTAACATTCCACAGTCTGCATGTAATTTTTCTCTCACTGTGAACAGGAGACAGTTCACGAGGCTGCTTGATAAACACCTATACAGGAAAAAAGCAGTGCTAAGATCGGTTGACACCAGTAATCCCGTTCACTGGAAGACATAAAATTCTATTTTTTTTTTTATTTTTATGTTAAGAATCTGTGATTACATAGAATTTATTAAATGGAATCCAGCTGAGAGATTTTAGTAATAATGTCTCATTTAATTATTAAAAAATAACTTGTTTTATATTAATTTTGCTATCTCTTCCCTCCAAAATTACTAGTACATATCTGTAGCAAGTTTTATTTTATGAGGAGGAGATTCAGAACCACATTGGAAATATCTAGTGTGGTTCTATCAGTTCTACAACATTGTTCTACCTCACTAAGCTGAAGTCTACAAATCATGCAAAGCTTTATTGTATTTGACTTTAACAGAGAAATTAGGGCATGTTAGAAGGTAGTTAGCCCAGATTTTTAGTTCACTGGATGTAAATGTGCTCATAAAGGATCTATTACCTGATGGATTTCCACTGCCCTGAAATCAGACCTGCTACTCCAACCTAACAGATCCGTGGACATCTCTGCACACTGAAAACACTTAAGACACATAGAGCTCCTTGTTAAACATGTTTCCAGTTCACTAAAAACAGATTTACAACTCACGAGCAACCCATTATCTAACATGTTTTTAGCTCACTGAGAACAGATTTACTACCCAGAAACAACCCATTATCTAACATGTTTCCAGTTCACTGAAAACAGATTTACAGCCCATACACGAGCCATTATCTAACATAGTTCCGACTCACTGAATATTGATTTAGGATTCATAAACAACCCATTATCTGACAAATTTTCACCTCACTGAACAGATTTGCAACTCATAAACAACCATTAGCTAACGGATTTGCGGCTCACGGAAAGTAGATTTACAGCATATAAACAACTTTATCTAACTTGTTCCAGTTCACTGGAAAGAGATTCAAAACTCACCAAGATCCCTGTTATCTGATAGGGCTCTGTCTTCAGTGGGAAGGAACAATGACAACCTCAAAAAACATGTGCCTGGTGTGCCATGCCCTGACACCTTTATTTTCTGTGAAGCATTACGTTTTTGGAAGGGATTTTCTTGTTCTCTCTCAACTCTGCTGATGAAATGAGTATTATTGCATGGGGTCACTCAGCAAGGACTTGTTCTTATTTTTTTCTAACTAACTTTGTCAGGTTCATCTTTCTCATTGCCAGTTTTTAAAATGTTTCCTTGTTCTCGCCTGTGATTTCCCACAAATATTCTTTTGGTTGACATAACTTTTTTCAGAGCTTATATTTATGCAAAGAAGCCTTTTTAAAAAAAGTTTCAGTTTCTAAGCTAGTAGTGGGTTTTTTGTTTGTTTGTTTTCATTTATCACAGGTAGAAGTTTGAGCTAATGCATTAATTAACCAAAGCCTGTTTCAATTTATCTGTAGAAAAACAGTGCAGTATTCAATTAGTTTTAATACAGTGATCCAACAGTAGGCAGAAGACCAATGAAGAAGTTCAAAACTAAAGAAAAAAGAGGTGGAGGCAAGGCAAAAGAAAACAACCAACCAAAAAAAATAAGAAAGAGGAAAAAGTATTAAGATGAGCTGAGCTGTTTCTTCCCCTGCCTGTGTAAACAAAGGCCCTGTGACATTTTGCCACTGCAGTGCCTTTCACAGCACAAAAGGAAGTGCTGTGTGAGAAAACGCCCCTGTTTTGGACCTGAGGTGCTCCTGTCTATAGAATGCAAAAATCTTTTCACTGCTAACATAAAGTGTCAGATCCTGTGATGTTTTGTAAGGCTTTTTGCAGCCTGAATCTTTGCAAGGTGTTCCAGGGTGTGTGCTGCTATTCTTCCCAACTAAATGGGTCCAATTTGACTGTCAAAAAGGCATTTATGTTCCCATTTCTCATACAGAGCATCACACTGGGTACATTATAGGAGACCCCTTAAGTTTAGGAGCTTTCTTATGCAGGGAAGAAGTTTTTAATCTGTTAAAAATAAATACTTGAATATTGTTGCTTTTCATTTCAGAAATTGAGGCATTATAATTTAATAAAGTATAGTAAATGTATCCTTTTATATATGTAGTGTATGCATGTGATGTGTATATTCATTATAATTGTATATAGGTCCAGTGACTTTCACTTTTTAAAGGAGGAAAAATGAGAGGCTGTTGTTAAGTCCAAGATATTTGAATCATAAAACATATTTATTATTCCAACTTGCAGCCTTGTTAGTGGAAAACGAGATGCCTGGTTTAACATTGTGTTTGGTATGTCCTTTACCATTAGTTTGGTATGTCTTGAGCAATCCCAACCACAATATTGATCTATCTGTTGAACTTGAGATTATTCCTGAGGAACTGCTACTGTTTGTGACTGATTCAACTGTTAATATTGCCCTTAGATTTTTATTGATGGAGATATTTACTCAATTTTGCATTAGCAACCGTGACTTAGTTGCCTTAAATGTAAAACTGTGTGTGGTGAATTGTCAGGAAAAAGATACACGGAGGAACATTTCTTGATTTTTCATCGTTTTATTCTAACGAGTAACATGATCCAGCAAACATTATTAGGTTATCAGGCTGATAATGCCTCAAATATCACATATTTTATAATGCCTCAAATATCACATATTAGTGTTTGGGTTTAGTTCAACTGCAACAGTAAAAATGTGTGATTGTACGTATTTATTGGAAGCCCTGTTCGTCTTAGGGTAGTCAATCTAATGGTATTGATTTAAAGGTGGTAAGGGTGAATAGTAGGGGTTTGGGGTTCTTTTAGAGACCACATGTAATGCATGAAAAGTTCATGTGGGCACTTGTAATTAGGAAAAAATTTCTGCCATGACAATTGTTGAGATTTTTAATAAGCTAATAAAGCCCTTCCATCTCTATAGGTTAGCTTTCCATTCTGGAATTATTTTTGTTTGTTTGTTTTGTTGTTTTTTTGTTTGTTTGTTTGTTTTTTGTTTTTTTTTGCATGTAGACTGATTTTTTTAATTTTCACTAGGAAGACATCAAATATTTTGCTAGATGTGAGACTTTGGTATTACACTTTCCATACATAGATTTACATCCATGAGGATGTTTATGGTGTTTTTAAATTGAAGTGGTTGTTGTTTTGAAGAACCCAAAGACTTTGTTTATAATGTCTTATTGAATGTATTAAACTTTAATGTGGAATTCATTGTAGCATGGGGTTATATTTTGAAGATACAGATATTTAGCGATTTATAGTATAATTTTAGCAAAGTTCACATCTGCTCTGAAATGAAACTGTGTTCTTAGGCTGAACAGAACAAGGACACAATTGCTTCTTACAGTTTATAGTAAACTTAATGTCATAGACTTTTTACGTAGCAAAAGGCTTTCTGATACTTGAAGAGCAATGTAGAGGGTAAAGAATTATTTCCAGTTCTAATTATGCAGTCAGTGAGATGTGTGAATGCAAACCCTTCTCTGGAGGTGCTTTGCTGGTGGTGAGACATTTGTTTGACCCCAGATCAAGCAGAGCCCACTTGTTCCCATCCCCATCATCTGCCACAGCCAGAGTGACAGGAAGCAGCATCTCCTCCTGTGCCCAGTCTGGTGGAACAAGCCACAGGCTGAGTCCTGAAAGGTAAAGAAGTCAGAGAATGAATAAAGATCAAGCAGGTGTTGCAGTATTGAACATTGTAGCCTTCTCCAAATTCTGCTATCAAAGTGCTGGTTATGCTCACTTTCATTACTTTGATGGCTTTTGAGTATTAAAAAATTGGGATATTGACAGTTGTTCATATTACCAAAAGTCAGTGGCAACAACTATTGGCTAATTTAAACTCAATATCCTTTAGTAAGTTTATTTCCTGATTGCAATAATAAAGGAGTTTATTCTGAGTTGTTCAGTTATTGATTTGTTGCTTGTCTGTTCCCTGGGAAAGTCAGATGAAGAGCAGCATGACAATATTTATAGGCTGCATCTCATCTGTGGGGTGCCATCTATCTTCGTTAAGTTCAGTAAAAGTGATAGATGGCATTTGGCAATGTAATGATGTGATCACTCTACCATTGCCTTTGTAAATCATAAGCTGTTGTATTCTCTTGTGTAGATATTTAATCAGTTATACACCCCATTACTGATTTAATTCAGAACGTCAGTGGCAGGTGAATAATGTGAGTATTTGTATATTAATATCATATTGTATTAATGTTCCTTTCATTTAAGTATGCTATTCATGTGAAAATCATAAACTGTTGCTTCATGGCTAGAATAAATCTAATCAGTGCTGTAGGCATCTAATGCCATCAAGTGTTTTAATTCAATATGTTTGTGAAACAAATGTGTTTCTTTTCATTTCCAGTTTCTTTATGCTTTACCAATTCAGAATATTATATGATGCTGCAAAAATATGAAGCTGAGAGTAAACAAATTGCTAATTTTCATCCTGTCAGTAGGTTTTGGGACTAAATCCCCCAAGTGTAGCACCAGAGAGGATGAGTCCATATTTCCAATATATTTTGAAGTAACTGAATAACTTTAAAAAAAAAAAAAAAGTGCTCTAGAATATGCTTTGAGGAAGTAGGAAATAAGTGAATATAAAATAATGTCATAACTGGTTTGAATAACACAGAAGTGCAGTTGCTTTGGAATGACTTTCTTCTTACATGACTTTCTTCTATGTTGATGGAGTTCCCAATTACATAAGTAGAGAACATAAAAGTGAATTAAAAGTTTACTGGCAAATAAAGGTGTAAATCCTTCAGAATGGGTATTTTGGTGGAGCTGAGCAAATGCACTTGGTATGTTTGCAGCAAAGTTTTCCTTTCAATTAATAGTTTTCTTGTCTTACATCAAAGCAATTGAATTCCTCTGATTGCTTTTTTATAGGGAAAGCCTTTTTTTGGTTTTGTCTGATTTTTTTCTATTTGAGGGATTTATGAAACAATTATCCTCCACGGGTTTGTCTCCTGACCCTTTTGAGAGTTTCAGGTTTCATTTGCTTGAAGATGTGACCACCTCATAAGGCACCTTCTCTTCTTTAAAAAGCACATATATATGAAGAAGTTTCTGAATATTTATTACATAGAATCACAGAGTGGTTTGGGTTGGAAGGGAACTTAAATATCATCTCGTTCCACCTTCTGCCATGGGCAGGGACAGCCCGTCCAACCTGGCCTTGGACACTTCCAGGGATGGGGCAGCCACAGCTTCTCTGCCCAAGCTGTGCCAGGGCCTGCCCACCCTCTGGGTAAAGACTTTCTTAACCCTTAATTGGATATTGGATATTTGATTTCAGGCAGTTTTCACAGCTAGTTCTCTTGTGGGGCTATTTTAAAATCTTTAGGTGTTTGTTTTTTTCTTTTCAGTCAAAGTATTAATCATTGACATTCCCATAAAGATGGACATTTTGTAAGTCTTTGAATCTTAGCTTCTTTATTTTATTTTAAAGCTGTTCTCTTTAAAATAGTGTTTTATCGATTGCTTTGGTTTAGTTCTGCTCCACTGAGAAGATATGTATATATGGCAAAGATTTTTTTGTAAAGCTGCATATTTTAGATATTTTATTAAAACATTTTTCATCTATGCTGAATGTTTGCTTGTCTGTAAATATGCCATAGCCTTCTATCTATCTGTTTTCTAAAAATTCAGAAATGAAAGCTTTTTCTGCCACCCTTTATAGACCTTAACGTGGAACTGCATTACAATGTGTTGGTCCAGGGTCAGAATGTGAAGCTGTGCTTTCTGACACCTGTGGAAAAAAATCAAGTTCTTCTCTTTAGGATAGAAATTACAAATAAACCAACCCATCTGGTATTGGAGAGCACTTTCATCATCCTAGCTGTGTTTTAATTCATCATGTCTAGCTGTGGCAGGAACAACATCATTGTCTTTTGTCAGCTTAAAACTCTTCTGTAGCAATGCTGTGTAATCAGTTTGCTCTCAGATTTCTCGACAGATTCAGACAAGAAACAAAGCTGAAGTTGTCGGGAATTCAAGAGGTTTCTTTTTTTTCTGATGGTCATCTTACAGATGAAGAGAAATAAATGCTCTGATGGTTTATTTATTACAAATAATGTGTAGAATTGGTCAAAAAAAACACCCAGACAAACAATGCCTCTGTCATCACACTGCCAATTGTGTGTTTGTCCTAAGAGTGCCATTTTGGGGTCATGGTGTCAAAGGTGTGTTTTGTGTGTTGTGAATCTTAGTTTGAGCCAGTTAAGCTGTGTTTGAAGTGTGGAGATTTCAGGGCCTGGGAGGTATCTGCAGGCAAAAGAAACCAAACCTAATGTGGTCTTATGTATACTCCAAAAGAGGTTTGGATTTGTTCTTTTTTATTGGGAGTTTTTGGTTGGTTGGTTTGTTTTTTCAGACTAATAAATTTTTGCTGGAAGAATGCACAGGTTACATCTCCAAAGGAATCAGTTGTGTCATGCAGGTGGTGTGGGTGCTCAGGGCTGCAAGAGCCAAGACTCAAAGACCTGACTTTCTCAGTTCCTGGTACAGACACATCCAGGACCTACCTAAACCACAGTCAGTGATAACCCTGCGTTCAGACTTGGTCCAGTTGGCTTTCAAATGCTGCAGTAGGTGTTTGCACATGTCAGGGTATTGGAAAGCACGGAATATTTTTTTTATTTCTAAAGCCTTCACTATGTTTCAATGTGTTTTTAATGATTGAGATTGAAGAGAAATTTATAAGGCAAAGAAAGAATGCATGTATAACCAACTCATCTTTTTGAAAACTAGAATTCCTATCAAAATGGTCATTTTTGTAAAGCTCACAAGAGGTTTTTTCTAATCTTCAAGTTGCCTTCAATGCTGAGTAAACTGTCTAATTTTGAGTAACTTGTGAGTGAGCTCAAGGTACCTTTTGTTTTTCCTAAATTCTATTTCATAAGTAGGCAAACTATTTTTACATATATCTGTATATTTACACATATCTTCTAAGGAAAGTCATCTTACATATTTTTCTGTTGTTTCTTCTTTAAGACTGAGACTTTTCCACAGATATGTCACAAAGATCTCAAAGTACTTTAGAAAGAGAAATACATACCAGGGATAAGTAATTGTTTGTCACATAGTTTTGATTGATTTGCCTCATTGATTTAGTGTTTGTTCTTTCAGTGTGATCAAACTGATTGTGGACTTTCTGTGTATATTAACTTCATCTTTCAGCAAGCTGAATGTAAATTGTAATAACCAGCATAATGTAATCCTAATTATATTTCTAGATTTTTGCCTTCTGTAGCACGTTAATAAGCTGCATGAACTTTCTGGTCTGAAAATATTTGTTTCTAACAAGATAATAAGTGAAGTTATCTGCATACATTTCTGTAGTAATTATAAAATAATGGTACGAAATAATTACTCCTATTTCTCACAGTCTGTCACTTTAATATATTGGGATCAGATACAATTTATCTTCTCTGGACATTAAATATATGGTTTAGTTGCTTATTAATATTTTCTTTTGTTTCTAGTTCACAGGTTTTTTATATTGAATTAAAGACTGTGATATTGTGGCTTATTAAAATTATATATTTTGAGATTTTCAGTATTTTTCAGGTATTTGACAAGAGCCCACACAGTTAATAACAACAGGACTCCTTGATCCCTATTAATGTAACATGGATCAGTGTCAGAAAATGCATTGAAAGATAATGCTAAATAATACAATTAACTAGCGAAAACATCCCAAGACTTGGTTTTAATGATATTTGCAGGTGTGACCAAATTATTGCTGTCTTGAATTGTTATTTCTAATGTATCACTGGGGGACAGTGTTATAAAAATATTAATTTAATGATTGTTAGAATTGGCTGATGTAGTATGAGGTTGTTAACAGTGGTCTGGCTCTCTCTTTTACATTTAAATTTATGAAAAAATTACTTTTTGTTGGAATTAAAATATTACAAACAGCAGAAATGATAAAAGAACAGACAGAACAGTAGGCTGACATAGCTGAACTCTGCGAGCCTGCAGGATCAGCTCTGAGGAACCACTAAACCAAACAGATGTTTTACTTGTATGGTCACCGTGTCTTCCAGATGTTGGGTCAGTGGAGGGCCTGGCTTATCACCGAGCGTGGGACACCCTGTACTGGACCAGCTCCACCACGTCCTCCATCACCAGGCACACGGTGGACCAGAGGCGGCGAGGAGCTTTCCACCGCGAGGCCGTGATAACCATGGCAGAGGACGACCATCCACACGTGTTGGCTCTGGATGAATGCCAAAAGTATGGATTACACCTTTCTTACCACATCTGCCTTGGCTCCTGGTGCCAAGCAGCACTTCTTTGTTTCACACTCAGTCTTTATTTCACTGCTGAGCCCTACGGAGGTTCATCTCCTTCACTGGGAGACAGATGTTAGTAATTTTTTACAGAGCAATGGCAGAATTAAGATATGTTTCTAATAATCATGACATTTTCATGAAATGTTTAAAAACTCAAGCTGATTTTTCTTAAAAGTGAGCTAAGTCCAAATTATTAGAGTGATTTTTTTAGTTATTTCATCAGACTCGTTACTCTTGTTGCTTAAAGAAAAAAAGTAAGTGTTTGCAAAAAGGAATCTGAGTTTCTTGTGTGCAAAGTATAGGTCCTTGTGTTTATTACAGAAATCAGTGTTGCATAGAAGTGTTGTATAACATGAGATGTACATTTATGGTACTTATGGACAACATCCTGCCAAGATGTCTAACTTAGTTCCCTTCCTGCCACTCTCAAGAAGGCTGTTTCTTCATAAGGTAATAGGGAGGCTTTATATTTCTACTTCAGCCTCCTTTAATAAACGTTTTATAAACTTGAGGTGTTTTAATCTTCTGCGGTAATTCTGGAAGAAAGACAACCTGCTTTTCTGCTCCTGTCTCTCCTTTGGGGAGAGCATTAATGCCTCATTAAATTCTGGTTTTAATTTGTGGTAGCTGAACATACAGTGTTGCATGAGTAGTCGAGGTTATTCCCATGTGTGACTTCTTGTCCTGTTGATGCAAATTAAGAATATATCCTATATTGTAAAATGTTTACCCAGGTGTAATAAATAAAGCACCTAAATACTGATGGAGACTGCAGGGAGGGCAGGTTCTGAGCAGTTTATGAATTACATCCACGGCCCATTCCATAACACTTGTCCATGGTGGTTGCTGGAACAAGGGGCTAATTGAGGCTCCTGCAGTGGACACTGAGGTCCCTTTCTTCCCATGCTTAACCTTCTCCAGCCCAGTCCTTTGGTCTGTGTCACAGTTCCAATGTGGGACAAGCTGCAGGTTAATTTCACTGTTAGAAATTCCTAATGCACACATTAGCAGAATTAAGTTTAGATCATTCCACAGCTTATGTCTCTCTGTAATGGTATATTACCATAGAGACATGATCAGAATGAAATGGGTCTGGAGAAGAAAAAAAGCTGTACTGGTATACAAATTAATGAACTGGGCAACTGCTATAAGATATTGGCTATTACATTTCCTTATTCACCACTGATTATCACAATTACTCAAAGATGCCATTCAGAGTTGTCCCTGAAGGCGTATGGTATTTTTGTTTTTTTTTCCCCCTGTAGCTCATTTCATACGGAGCTAAACTATAAAATGTACCTTATGGTTTTATTTGTTATTTTGATTTTAATACAGCTTAATGTTTTGGACTAACTGGAATGAGCAGCTCCCAAGCATCATGAGATCCACCCTCTCAGGCAAAAACGCCCAGGTTATCATTAGCACCGATATTCTGACTCCCAATGGACTTACCATTGACCACAGGGCGGAGAAACTTTACTTTTCAGATGGCAGCTTGGGGAAAATTGAGAGGTGTGAATACGATGGATCCCAGAGATACGTGAGTAAAACCAAAATCCTGGATGTCTCATTGTCAATCTGGTTGCATTTGGTAGCATCTTTAAAGGGAAGATCATTCGTTGTCTAAGTTTCTTCTAGTGTCAGTTGTATATTAGATTTAGAACTTAAAACTCTGTTGGACTACAAATAATGCTCTGTTAGCTCAGAATTTATTTTCTATAATGCTTGAGTGTTACTGGACAAATCTTATTTTTTCTTCTCTTCTAATTGTTCATTTTCGGACAGATTGAACTGCACTCCTTTACTCTTTCACCAGGATACATTTTGATCCTTGAGTGCTCTTATTTTCAGTTGTAGCAGACCTTTTGCTAGGAGTATTCTGAAGGCAGTTGATCTGTGCTCGTGATTTCATTACATGTTTAGCTCTAAACTTCTCCTATTTCATTAAGGGATTTTGTAGCTCCCAAAGTTCAGGGTAAAATGAACGAAGGGCATGTTTTGGCTTGTATTCCATTCCAGCTCTGCAAGTACATCATCTCACTTTGACATCTATTAACTCGAAAAAAGTCCTTCATATTCAGTATAAAAGCTTGGAAATGTTTTTGCATCTTAAATAAAAATTACATGTTTTTTCTGAAACCTTATCCAGAAGTTCCACAAACTTTGTTTAGCCAAAATGTTCTTATCAGAGCCAAACTTGTAACAACATGTAGTTTTGCATAATTTCCTTTTCCCTTTTGTTTTCATTTATATAAATTATTTTGTATAAATTAACAGCTCACTAATGTTTTCAGGAGCAGTAAATGTATCAGAAACTGGACAAACCAAAGCTGGATGGATTCTAAACTTTAGAGTCTCTGGCCATATATTTACTGTGAAAATTGATTAACTTTCTGGTTTTATTG
>JAWWMO010000178.1:4668670-4684691 GCA_035047845.1 Dendrocincla fuliginosa
GAACCCCAAATAAATGGAGACTAGAAATTCTAATTCCTTTTGGGGTGACAGGAATCTTCAGTACCGAATTTCTTTCTTCTTTTGTCGTTGACATCCTCTTCCACTCCTGGCTAACACTCAATATCACAGTGTTGAAAGGGCAGAATTGGGATATTCTAGAGCAAGGCTGATTGGTTTATCCACCCAGGGACAGCAGCCAAAACAAGAAGTCTGATCTAAATGCTTGTTTAAGGTTTTTTTTTAAATATTTATAGGTTATGAATTAGGTGATTTTATGTTTCACCTTGGCTGTGCAACTGATTCCCCTCTACTACACTCTTTTTTTTTTTTTTTCCATAGGTTTCTTTTCTATAATCTTTTAAGAACAGTATTCATAACTTAATAATAAATATGGGATACTATTTTCTGTCTTTCATTTTAAAGAATAAAATACATTCAATAATCGACCAATGTGGTGTTCTGTTTAATCAGTTCTGTCCAAGTGAGCTTTCTGATATTGATCTAAAATGTTATTTATTTTTAAATTACAGATATCACTTTGCACTTGTGTAATGATTTTATAATGCAATTGACTTTAAACTGTCATTAATTTTAACCTTTTTAAATGCAGTTTTCTGTACTAGAATTGTTATTTTGTTATGGACCTCTAAGAAGGTTTGAGTATCATTAGAAAAGTGAAGAGCCCATAAAAAACATTTAAAAGCTTTATTAGATAGAGCTGCCCATTTATTAAGCATTTTGAGAGAGAAGTGTTGTCAATAAGCAATTCCTTAGAATTAAAATACTAGAGATTAAATCGTATTTGAAGCTGGTGCATTAACGTTATGCACTCTTCTTTAAAAAGAAAACAGTGTTTCTCTAAAAGTCAAGCATTGTCATGAGAAGAATCATTATGAGTCTAGTTCTTACTGACAGTGTAATAAGAGTTTTGGATAAATCATCCCGATTACAGTATGCTGGCAGAAATTCTTGTCTGCCTGACAAGTCTACCTGGCTGGCTCCTCCTCTTTTGCAATCCCAAATTAGAGCAGGTAGATGTTAAAACAAAAGCTGTCTGGACCGCTTCAAAATCAGAACTTTAAAAAGAAAGAATCGCAGTTAAAATTAAACTGTCCTACAAGTTGTGATATCCCACCCCTCAGTGTCCTCATCTCTTTGCAGGAACCAGAGAGAACTTCTCATCTCTTACTCCGAATTTGAAGTATTGGCTGTAACTGAAGGTTTTTATCATTTAGGATTACAACTATTGGATGGGTCTGATGTCCACGGGTTCAGGTGCAAGGGCTGTTAGGGATGTCTTGTTCAGGTTTCCTGAATGTTTGGAAATTGTACTGATGCTGTTATAATCTCTGGTATAAATTTAGACTTAAAAAATTAGAACTAAACCGTTAACATTTTCAGTGTTATTCCATAAATTATTAGGTTGGACCTGCAGAAACATGAACTCTTTATTTAGAATGCTTGAATAAAATAATGGAGGAGATGAAATGCCACCAGCACTAGTGAGCAAATGTTTGGGGTGTTTGTGACACTTTATTTGGATCTCGACTCTCCCAAGGTCGAACATCTATGATCAGTCCTGTCATGAATTTACACTTTCTTGTTATAACCTGAGAAAATTGTGAAAGGTGAACAGGGCAGTGTTGTCTTTAGCACTGGTTGTGACAATAAAATCCTTCCAACTTGAACAGTTTCACGCTGTCACAGAGAGCAAAATCTGCATTCATACATCTGTTTGATACTGATGTCTCAGAAACATGGGACTGTTATTTTTTATTCATGGAGTGTCTGATTATGAGCAGCGTAGGCTTTTATCAACAGTCTTAAACTCAATGTACACAATTAGAGTAGAAATCTTTTGCCATCCATTCCCATCTGTCTTTTAATGCTTTTAATTTTGGGAAAAAGGTTGGTTAGAGAGAAGTTGTCCTCTTGGGACATATATCAGTAAGAAAAATCTCAGATTTTGTTAGTCAAACCTTCTTTAAAATGTGCAGAAATATAGGATGTAGATAATGATGCAGAATTTGTTATAATTATCTGATTAATGTAAGTAATTTTGATATTCTGTCTGTGTGAGTTTAAACATAGACTCAGGATTTATTTTTTTGCTAATCTGGGTCAAAATTGATCCCACTTTATAAATATATGTAAATTACTATTTTTTTTTCCAGAGAAACCTGGAAAAATACAATTCAATAAAAATATTAAGAGCATTATTTATTTTCATTATCCAATGGAGAAGTATTAACCCTTTTCCAATAATTCCTTTCAGCCCAAATTAAATTTTCCACTAGAAAACTGGTTAAAAAATGTGTCACATTCTACTGAACAAAACTACCTGTGAAATTTTTGATTCTGATACATGGAAAATAAGAACACACATGAAAATATTTGACAGGAGCTGTGATTTAGACTGGGACCAGTTTTCTTTCAAATCTTGCTGTGTAGTGAACTACAATTCATATTTTCTTTCTAGATTTTAAACTGATTATTACTATGGTGAGGGCTTTTTTTTTTTTAATTGAAAAAACCACAAAACATTTATTTGTTTTGGGCTGACGTTTCTGATGTGATTTTGAAATCTGAAGCACATTTCTCACTTTGATTCATAAAAACTGCAAACTTTTAGACTGAGTCGTGCTGAAAGAACCTCTTGTTCCCTTTCCTGTTCGGGCTATTAAGCAGGTAGTGTGTGGAGTAGGTGTTTTTCCAGGCACATTTAGATCAACTGTGACTTTTTAAATTAAGGAACAGATGCCTGTTTTTCTGAAATTTGGACGCTTGTGGCATCCTTTTAACACATTTTAAGTGCTGTTACCCCCTTTTTCCAGGCGCTGTGTTTCGTCTATAACTATACAGCGATGCGAGTCACAGTTTGCACTTTTAAAATGTCCTATTCAGTGACAACAATTCTTGTCGTGTTTCTCCTGGGTATTTTAGGTAATTGTCAAGTCTGGGCCAGGCACGTTCCTCAGCCTGGCTGTGTATGACGAGTACATCTTCTGGTCAGACGGGGTGAGAAGAGCCATCCTGCGCTCCAATAAATACACCGGGGGAGACACCAAAATCCTGCGCTCCGATATCCCCCATCAGCCCATGGGAATCATTGCTGTAGCCAACGACACCAACAGCTGTAAGTTACAGAGCACTGGTTTCTGAATTCCAACCTCATTGATTTCAGATGTTTTGTTGAATTTGGACCAAGTTAAAACCTTTCATGGGGTTTCCTAAGTTCTTGTTGTCGCGGTAACTGCTAACTTAAGATGGGTTATAACCTCTCTCTGAGCAGATAAATATTGAATGACCATTTTCTGCTCTGGCTGGTGTACTCAGTGGATGAAGCTAAACATTTTCCTATCAGATTTCAGCAGTTTTGAATGTTGTAGGTTTTAAAAACTCTGTTTGTTTATCTTTAGTATGCCAGCTTCTGAGGCATGCTGACATTTCCATCTGACTGATAAAACCTGCATCAATTGCCCATGCATCTGAGATATGGTGATCTTTGCTCCCTATAAGACATTGGCCATTGAAGGAATTTAATAAAACAGAGCTCATCACTTATTGTTTGTTTTCCAGGTGAGTTATCTCCTTGTGCACAGATGAATGGAGGGTGTCACGATTTGTGCCTCCTGACGCCTGACGGGCGAGTGAACTGCTCGTGCCGAGGGGACAGAGTTCTGATAGATGATAACAGATGTGTGAGTAAGTAATGCTGGGGACACGCTGCTTTCTCTGCTCTCATGCAGTTGGCCAGCATAAATCAGTTGGCCTGAGCCATTCATTTTATTCTATACACTGTAAAAATTGATCTGGCAGTTCGGCCCATACCATGTTTTTTAACTGTTTTGTCTTATGAGGTTTTTGGGGGGTTTAAAAGCATTAATGCTCCCCCTAAGCCCTTATTATGGTAGTAGGACATTGCTTTTTTATTCATAGTTTGGATTTTTACCTATCTATAATTCGATTTTTACCTATCTATACTTCTATCTCTGAGAAAGAAGTGTCTCTTGCATCTATTGGCTCTCTCTAGGGCTGTATCAGATGAGTTGCTGAAGGTGAACCTTAATTAAAGCACTTTTTCTCACCTATTTCTTTGTGTTGCCAAGGCAGTGATCAGCAGTGAAAGAGGGTCAGCAGATAAATTCATACACTCAATAACTTATTTTGAAATAATTATATGGCATTTATATTTTCCAAATGCATTGCGACTCTTAAAATTGCTATGAGGTAAAACCATGTTTAAATCTTCATTTAGACCCTGATGCAAGACTCTGCCTTCTGAATTAGTTTTCCAAATGTTTGCAGGAAATGTTGATCTGAGCTATCAGTAAAAGGGGAAGAAGGAAAGCTCAGACATTAAACATTGAGGATGGAAATAAGACAGACTGCACTGTGAGATCAAAAGTTTATTTCTTCATAACACGGTTGAAATGGATACTCAAAAAATCAAAAGTTGGCAATTCCAGCTGAGAAAAGGAATTAACAGTGCAATTAGTCTGGATAACTTAGTGCCAGCCAAGATGCTTGAGACAAAGCTTGAGTAAAATTTCGAGGTGGTTCTGTAGGTAATGACTACCCCAACTATTCACTTCTCATCAAAGAAATCCTTTGAAAGGCATTAAAATGCTTTGTTTCTGCAAGGTGGAGTTGGAAACAATCTCTGCAAGGTGTCCACTAGACTTTAACTGAGGGCAGGGTACACTATCTGTAGTTTGGGTTTCTTTCATCTTTTTTCCTAAAGATTGCTGTCTAAGATGCTGAACTTGATGAACTAGAACTTCTTTTCCTTAGATCTAAGTTCTTAAAATTCTACAGCATGGGAGGAAAAGAGGGAAAAGTAATTTCTGTAATAAACTTGATTAAGATTTAAAGGACTGTATAAATCACATTTAAGATCAGCTCTCACCTTGTCCAGAATTTATATTTGCAGTATTTCTTTTATATTTTTTCCTCATATTTGAATCAAATCAAGAAATTATTTTAATTTATACTGCCTTGATTTTTGCATATTGTAGACATTGGTTCTCCCTTAACTTGTGCTGAAGTCATTATAGTGGAAACAAGAAAGAAGCATAATAATCACTATGAGTTGTCCTAGATGCTTCTCTTTTCTCTGAAATTGGACTTTTTGTTTAGAACCATGCACATGAAGTTCATGACCAAATTGTTCTGTGCCAACTTTGTGATGCTTTTCAGTTTCTTAACTGAGCCAAAAGAAAATCTACACGTAAGAGAAAGCAGGAGTAAAAAGTTTAAATGTGCACCTCCTCTTCTAAAATAATACATGAGACATCCACTGGCTGAGAAGCTGAGAACACAAAAAATGCTGTCTCCCTGTGGGTTTTTGTGAATAAAAGGAAATAATCTTCACATGTGTAGTGAATACACAGTGAATGCAGAGAGGTGGTGCATTGTTGCTGGTCGCTTTACAGCTGTTGCTGTAGAAGCTTTCAAGTTCTGATGCCACGGTGGTTTGGGGTTTTGGTGGGTTTTTATTGTTTAGTTTGGGGGTTTCTTTGTGCTTAGGTTTTCAAAAACCACATAGGAGATAATTCAAATGCAGTTGTTTTACACTAATTGCAAAAGGTTTTAAAAATTCCGTGTTAATGTGTTTTATTTTCAGCTAAAAACTCGACTTGCAACATTTATTCAGAGTTTGAATGTGGCAATGGTGAATGCATTGATTACCAGCTGACTTGTGATGGCATTGCCCAGTGTAAGGACAAGTCTGATGAGAAACTCTTCTACTGTGGTAAGTGTTTCTAGAGCTTTCACATTATCTTAATTACACAGGCTTAGAGTGGTTCTTCTGTGATTTTTCTACTTTTTCATCCCAACTGCTCACCAGGAAAAAGCCAACTCACACCTGACATTGTATGGATAGAATTGCTCAATACCTGAAAATCCTTTACCTTGCAAACGTCGTGTATTGACTCACTTATATTTAATAAAAAGCATCTCAAATGTTCTCATGTTTGTGTCTCTAAAGCAAAACCAAGGAAAAACACAGCTTGCTGCTTTTTTAAAGATGACAAATTGAGTATTTTCAGATTTAACGTAGAGATTTTGATTTAGTTTTTAATTGTCAATGAGATTTTCCCTGTTTGTGACTAGAAAACACTTAATTGATTCTTGGAGTTTATTCTTTTCTGTATATCCATATCACAGCCTTGGGATCTCTTCTGTTTTCCATAGGAACAATTTCCTGTCATTTCCAACCCACCCATTATGTTTATACCTGTCACCTCTATAGCTTTATGAAAATGTCTCATTTCATTCCTGCAGTTCACCTCAGCTGTTTTAATAATAAACAGAACAGTTGTCTTCTTTTTTTTTATTCCTTTTTTCCTTTGAAAAAAATTAACTGATTTGTTTTTGTTTCTTTCATCTTTAATTTGTGTCTCTTTAGCTTTCAGACTTCTGTGTGATAATTGCTTTGATCATGTCATGTAAAACTAACAGTACTGGTTCATCAGATCATCTACATGTAGATAAATTAGAAGCTTTGTTGAATCTGAAAAAGATGAGACATCAGATGAGCAAATAAGGTTCTGGAATATGTAAAACAGTGTTAGTTACCAGGGGGAAAGGCCCTTGAATTACAAGTGACAACTTCAAAGCGTTGTATGTGTTGATATATTTATATTTATTTCTCTTAATGTAAGCATAATGCTTAGACATAAGAATTAATTTAAGACAAATGACAAAAGCAAACCACAAAACCTGACACCATCTCCAAAACGCCCAGTCAGGTCTATTTTGATATAGATTAAACTTCTTTGTCTCTATTATTACTTATTGTCATTTATTTTGTTCACAGTTCATGGAAGAAAGATTAAGTTTTCATACAGTTTCTTTTTTCTTTGCTAAAAGGGGAGAGCAGGTTGAAGGACTAGAGGGAGAGTCATTTGGGAACAAATAAGAAAGTTGTAGCTGGTGAGGAATCTTCAAAATACTCTTTCTTGTCACTCCAGAGGAGTTTTCTTATATGTCAGTAGTCTGTTTGAGGTTTACTGAGCTGCACAAACTATTTTCTACATTTTTCAGCACTGCAGAATAAAGTATAAGTGAAAGTTTATAAATTGAGAAATAGGTTTACAAATGAAAGATTTATTGTCCAGAGAAGTTACAGATGCCCCATCCCTGCAAGTGTCCAAACTGGTAAATCATTCCTGAATTTTCAAACATTATTTGTGGAATTCATGCATTCCTCAGTAGTGCTCTTGAGCAGAACTCTGGAAGTATTGGAGTTCAGAAATCTAGAAACTTCTCTGCCAATATTTGTTGTTACTTTGCTCTCTATTTATTCCTTATTTGGTTCAGGGCAAATTTGGAATGTTTTATTCTAGATGATGAAACAAATGATTGATGCCGTATGCAGACATTGTTACCAAAAAAGTGTGTCAGAAGAACTTCATTTAAAGCACAAGGGGTTTTTATTCCACAAGGCAGTGAAAACTGGGAATTAGGCTTTTCTTTTCTTTTTCTTCATTCTTTCTTGTCATGTTTTCATTCATTATTCTTTATCTGTTTATCACTCCAAGTGTTTCTGCTGGTCAATAAATAAACAAATTCTGAAGTTATTCCCGTACCTGCAAATGCATTATCAATTTATTTTTTTTTCTGAACTGTTTGTTTAATTTTAAGGTAACCCTGTCTGTATTAGTTATAAAGTGTCTAAATGAAAATATATATTTAACTTGGCAGAAAACAGAGGCTGCCGGAAGGGTTTCAAGCCATGCTCTAATCGCCGCTGTGTTTCAAGCAATAAAGTATGTGATGGTGTAAATGACTGTGGTGACAACTCTGATGAATTTGACTGTAAAGGTAAATGGCAGTTATTGCCAAGGTGATTTTGGAATACTGCTTTATGAATACTCAGTGTGTAAATAGAAGTAGCTAGAAAATACATGGTATTTAATCACATGTTGCAGTTGATAGACTGATTTTGGTTTACACCTACAGTCTTCTACAAGAGAGTGAGTTTGGCTGTTAAATAAAATATAAATACACATATTTATTATAGATAATATTTTATATTATATATATAAAATATAAAATACAGGTGCTGCTTCTTCTGTCAAGTAATAAATGAGTGAGTATCTTTGCTGCAGACAGAAGGGTTGAAAGATGGGTGTCTTTTCCCTTTGCACCTGCTTTTTCTTTGAAGCAACAAGCGTTCTATTCCTTTGCTTCTCAGATACATGGCAATGCCTCTATCCTTTGCAAATCTTACTAGAATTGTTCTCCTTTTTATATCAGAATTGTCCTTTGTTTTGTGTCTTGAAACATGAATATTTATATCTGTGCATCAGCCAATGAGTAAAGACTAACTGGCAGACAACACAAATCCTTAGTTACAAGTCAGAAAGATTGGAGGGGATGTTATTCCACAATATATAACTAAAAAGCTATATACTGTAGTAAAGAGCATTTTTTGGAAAGTATTGAATGGTTTTTAGTCATTTAGCTAAATAGGAGCAGAAAGAAAAGCATACAGGATAAAAATAACCCAACCTGGTGTTACAAGGAGGAAATCTGAGTGAATCAGATTGTCCTGAAAATGCTTCTTCCTTCCTTACATGGTGATTATCTCGAATTGAGTTGTATCATATAGAGAATCATATAGAGATCCTTTTAGGCTAAAACATAAATGGAAAAATTAGCAATGTATAAGGTCCAATAAACTCCAAAGCGTATGTCTAGTGAACTTTTAGCTGTGGAAGGTACAGTGTGTTCTGACTGCCTCATTCTGCAAGGTAGACTATTTAACCATAATACATATAATATTTATGTGAAGAGTCTGTTTAGCCCCCCAATTCCCCTCTTTTATAACCATATGTCCCAGATTCCACGTGTGCTGCCACAGAATTCCGCTGTGCCGATGGGAATTGCATCGGGAAATCAGCGCGGTGCAACCAGATCCTCGACTGTGCCGACGCTTCCGATGAAAAGAACTGCAGTAAGTTTGGGTTGGGGCATCTGCCCCATGATTAGTCCTTGTGATGTGGCATCAGTGCCTAGCTGGGATAGCAGCACCTGCATGGGCTGTGCAAGCTCAAGGTAAAGCCAAAAACTAAGCTATAAATCTTTCAGTCAGGGTTAGGTGTGCTGCAGTCATTTGTTGTCTCTTTCCAGATAATACAAACTGTGCTTACTTCTATAAACTTGGAATAAAAGCTTCAGGATTTATTAGCTGTAATTCAACGTCCCTTTGTATACTGCCAGAATGGATATGTGATGGGTCTAATGACTGTGGAGATTACACAGATGAACTAAAATGCCCAGGTAAGTGTAAAAATGTAAATAGAACATTATTTTTTTTCCCAATCCTATTTTTTTTTTTTTGGCGGGGGGGAGAGGCAATGTTCCTAATTGTGTTGCAAAATATTCATTCAGTCAATGCAGAGAATAATGTCATGCTAAATGCAGTTTTTTCCCCTTTATTTCGTGTTTCATCAGATTATGCAAATTATTACAAATTAATAGTGCGTTTTTCTGCAGAAAACTGCAATATCTAGCTTTCTATTTCCTCCGGGTTAGGTTTGTCATTCATCATTTTTTTAGTTCAGTAAAACATGAGTCATTAAAACATCAAGCTCATCAAGCATCAGTATAATCACTCAGAAACTTATATTAGCTCCTGCTTTAGTGGGTGGTGTTTCTTTTCTTGCTGTCTTTTTTTCCTTTCTCTTTTATTTGGTTGAGGATCCTGGGATGGGCTGCCAGGGTAGAATGCAGGGTTATTGCTTTTGTGATTGTTCTGGTCCTCAGCCAGGAAAAAGGGATCCTGAGTGCCATTCACAGGACTGAGGTTATTACTGTGTGTTTAATGTTAGCCAATGAGTTATTCACACTATTAAATTCTTACCTAATGGCTGATGGCATTTATGTGTTTGCTCTGGTTTTATCCAGAAACCCTAATTTGGGTTGGAGAATATTAAGTACAAAATCTGAGCCTACCTAAAAATAAAGAAGTGATTAAAATATATTTAGAATGAGAACAAAGGTTTATTGTATCATATTTGTAGGATTAGGGCCATCCTAAGAAATTCTCATCCAACTGAACAAAGGGCACCAATAATGAAGTTCTGTGGACATCAAGCCTGCATCTCGAGCTTTTTAAATAGATGTATATTCAAAGAAAAAAAATCTTTAAAAAATTAGTAGTATTTTATTTTGTTCTGGCAGTATTCTTGTTACTCTCATTTCCAGAACCACATTCAGGCTTTTTATCTCCAGTTTATCTATATTCCACTTTATACCTGCTCTTGCTCTTACTCTTCAGTAATTTCCTCCTTACTTTTTACTTGCCATGGCAAATAAGCCAAAATGTTTTCCAATTCCTGCTTTCAAGACAGGAGTATTTTGGTCATCTTAACCTGCATGTCTCTTGACTATACCAGGCCAGTATCCTGTATGGCAATAGGGTCTTAATTTTGTCTTATATAAGTACAAATACTTTTTAATTTTTCATTTTTGCTTGTTTTTGTAAATGACATTTGCCAGAGTGTAATTGTCCTCCTGTGATCGATAACTTTTTCCTCTTAGAACTAGTATTTAGTAAAAGTAGATATTTACTAAATAATAAATGTTACTAGTTTGTAAAAATAAAACTTCCAATTTTGTTATTCAGTGCTGTCCAGTTTTTGCCTAGTAGCAGACATCATCTGATGCTTTCCATTTAATATTTGTTTTTTCTGTCTGATAATCCCTTTGTGTCACCAAAGCTTCTACTAGAACTCTCCTTGTGCCAAATTTATTGATGGAAATATTACCAGTATCCAGGGAAATCTAGAACTTCAGCTTTACTGTCAGTCAACATATATTAAGAATTTTCCTCCTTCCTATAAAATAGATACATATTAGATTATAGTTTCCATTCTAATCTTCATATTCTCTTAGTTCTGAGGAATTTAATGTATATAACACTTCACTGAGCAGAAATAGCTTATATTTACTGTGTTTTCACAAAAAGAAAGCTTTTATTCCTTGCCAAAGAAGATTTTGAGGGCAGTGTGCTACAGCTCCAGTAAACTAATGTTGCATAAGTACACTAATGTGCATTTTCTTCCATTGTCCATTTATTTGTATTACTTTTCTCTGTCTCCCAAATGTGGGTGAAAACGCTCCATCATTTTAATGTGTGACTAATTGGCTGCATCCTGCCTGCCTTTACTTGGAAGCAATACCATTCCCACTCAACCTACATGTGATTTCCTTTGCATTTCACTCAGAACTCACTGACTTTGGCACATGAAGTTGTTGAGTGTTGTTTCTGGTGTGAATATTAGAACTCCCATTAGCAGTTTTGTTCAGTGTCATTGTTCTTACAGAAAATTGCAGCAAAATACTCATTTAGGGGTAGCTCTACTTAGACAACCTTTAATTGTCATAGATGTCCCATTTCTTACTTTGGTTTTTATTTTTTTACTATTCATACAGCTATAAAAGCCATAAATATGATAACTTTATCTTTCTTTTTAAAAGATAGTAGGCTGAAAACAAACCCAGTGTTGATTGAGGGAGTAATAAAAACCATGTCAGAGTTTCAGTGCTCTCCTGGGTTTTCTCCTTTACTTAAGATTTTGGAAAACAACCTGTTATTAGACTCATATCTGTTCTAACATAATGAATATAAATATACAGCGTGTTTTCTTTCCTCACATCTGTTTTCTAAATGTTCATAAAAATAATTTTTTTAAATTACTTTCACACTCTGCAAAGAAAACAGATGACAACTTTTAAATTTCTGACAAAGTCTGAATCTCTGGCTCCACCATCCCTGTTAGTCAGCACATGAATCAGATTTGTAGCTTATCCCATGATAGAAATCCTGCCCCAATTAGGTTACCCTGTAAATGAGAGGACTTGGATCAGAGGGGTAATTCCTTCAGCTGGTGTAAAACACGAAGCAATGCTGACCTGCCTGACCTCAAAGCCTGTAAACTGAACTGCTCTCCTCTCTAGGCCTTTTGATTTAGTTTGAAGCTGTACTCTGATTCTTCTCTAAAACAAAAATGAAATATTGCAGCTCCCTAAACTACTTAGCTATCACTATTTTTTTTATTTGTATGAGCACAAATTTTATAAATAATATTTTTTTTCCATTTTTACACATAAACCCTTTGTCCATTAGTGTTCCGAAATTTAGCAGAAATGTATTAGGCTCCTGATCATACGAGTAGAGACCATTTTACATTACATTCTTTATTTTGTCACAGTTCAAAACAAACCCACATGTGAAGAAAATTATTTTGGTTGTCCTAGTGGAAGATGTATTCTGACCAGCTGGCTCTGTGATGGGCAGAAAGACTGTGAGGACGGAGTAGATGAATTGCACTGTGGTGAGCATTTTATCTTATTTGTACTTCTGGGATCGATCTCTCTGAACACCAAGCAGTGTGCATTTCTGTCTCAGAGGTGAATATAGATCTGTAGAAGATGATCCTCAGTACTGTATTTTCTGATTCTACTCTAATACTTCATACTGCCAATACCTGAAATTCCATCTCATGCAAGAAGGAAAGTCCTATAATTTTTTTTTCTCTTAAGGATATGTTTATATACAGACTTCTATTATTTAACAATTCCACCTAGTCCTCAAAACTTGTTGAAGGTGTTTTCCTTCAAAAATTTCCTTCCTCCTTTTCCATTTTGGAGGAGTTCTCCTTCTAGAACAGTTTTATAGATATAATCACTATGAATCAGTAAGTACCTAGACAGGAAATAGCCAAATATAAAAGTAGAAATTCCTTTGCATCAGAGGCCACACAAGTGGAATTATTTAAAGTAGCAACAAAATACAACACGATAAAATCCAGCCTGAACTGTGGACTGGGTTAAGCGTCTGTTCTGTCTCAGATCTATTCAGATTCTTAAATTCTGCCTAATTGAGAAGCAATGCAAGTTGGTTTCACTCATGGTAAGAGCTGATCTTTTAACTTCAGTTTCTATGGATTCCCTGAAAGGATTATTTTTGTAATGAAATTGTAGCACAACAGCAAAAAGCAGCATAGAATTTTCTTATTCCCTATTTAAATAACACCTGAAATTTGTTTTCTGATTTTCCTTTTTTTTTTTCCTTCTTCTTCTTAACATGACTGAACATTATGCCTCACTCTCCTCATGACCCAGTTCCTATTGCCATGCTTCCACGTTTGGTTTGCAGTTTACATTGTGTACATAGATTTTATAACTTTTATACCTTTCAGAAAAGGTCACAGGAATAGCATTGATTTCGAACAGTTGTGCAGTCTGATTTTGAAATGCAGAAACACGTTATTTGAAATGTATAGAAAAGTGTCAATGGGACAACCGAATGCAAACACACAGCAGTTTTCTTGTGAGAAAAAATAACATAAGATCTCTTAAAGATGAAGTTAAATACTGAAATACCAGGAGGAAGGTTGTGTTGGAAAATTTGGAGGTGCCCTCTCTGCCCTACTACCCAAATAAAGCAGTTAAATTAAGCATCATTAATATATACAATATAATGTATACTTTGTGTGTGTATATATATATATACACAGATACAGTTCATGTTAAATATACAAACCACACTAAGTTTTTAAAGTGTTTGCCCTCATCCCACTAGCAAAATGTTTGAAAATATTACAATGTGTTTGGAATGTCTCACCATTTATTTATTTTTCTAAATGTGTTGCTGAATGCAAGCTCTGAAACAAACTGGTAACATGCAAGATTAGGATTGCACTGGGTTTGTGTGTTTCAAAACCTGGGAACTGGGAGGACAGAAAGGAGCAGTGTGAGAATTCCTAAGCTGTGCTGGGAAATGCAGGGACTGCAGTGACATTGTGTCATTCCTAGATTCGTCCTGTTCATGGAATCAGTTTGCTTGCTCTGCAAACAAATGCATCTCTAAGCAGTGGACCTGTGATGGTGAGGATGACTGTGGAGATGGTTTGGATGAGAGTGATGCCATTTGTGGTAAGTGATTTTAGCTCTGCATTGTCAGATCCTGGGAGGTGCTTGAAAACTCTAAAATTAATGTGGTTTGTTTCTTTCCCCGGCTCTTTCTTGTATTCCCTTTAAATTTCTGTATATAGAGTCGTAGGCATTATTGCATAATATTGCTCTCAAATTCCCAAAGCCTTCAAGGAATTGAATTGAAAGCAATTGAAAATTTTGTTTTCATTCTAGGGCTCAATGGACTGGAAAAGTGGTAGTGAGTTCTCTTCAAAAGAAAATCACACTGTGTCAAGTCACACTGTCACAACTTCCTTATATTTATACATCGGTTCCGTTGTTAACTATGCTATATTTTAAGATTTTCTTTTTAGAATTTCAGCTTTAAATCAGAAGATTTCTGAAACAGAACAAATGCTTAAGAGTTAAAAGTCTATTAAAGAGTATTTTATTCCATATTTCCTGTGTGATACCATGGTAACAACATTGTTGATAACTTTACTGAAGGTGTTAAGTAGACAGGGAAAAAATCACTTCAGCTTTTGTTCAGAGTTGTGGTGACCTACTCAAACAGATGTAAAAATATCATCAAATGAAAAGGATGGAGGTGGAACTTAATACTGGTTTTATCTGCAAAATATGAATTAGTACATCAACCTCAAGTTGCCATCCATCTACAATACAATTTTCATGGCATTCGGGTCCTGCTGAGAAGACAAACAGCCCATCTGAGAGTATGAAACCCTGAGAAACAGCAGGACATGGACCTGAGTAGGAAATTTAGAGCAGAGAATGGAAAAATGGAAATTAAAAAAGTCTTAAAAAAAATCAGTATTTATTTAACATGAAATTTAATTCCAGAAGTATCAAAAAATGGCAAATGAGTGCAAGTGAACAAAAGTTTCTTCTTTTGCATGGATAGGACAGAAAAGATTTTTTTTTTAATATGTTAATATTTGTTTCTAATTAAAATTAGTAGAAAATACTCTGTCTACTTTTCAGTGACAAATATTTAACTTAGATAAGAAAATACATTATGAGTGATGGATTGTGCAAAAATTGACTTCCAAACACAGTAAAATTAATCCTAGGATATAATATTATCTGGTGAATAATCCCTCCCTCCCCCCAAAAAAATAAAATAAAAATGTATTCAAGTAAAAAATATGTGGAGTTAGTTGAATTAGAATTGTCAGATACTTTTTACTCCCACTGCTCTTGTACTTGGTACACTTTGTTCTCTTCTGCATGGAACACACTCATTAAAATTTTGAACACCTTTGGCCTCCTGGCTTAGTTTGGTGGTTCAAGGATTATGTGGTTTACAAAATCAGTTCCTTTGTGCAGCCAGTCCAAACATAGAGACCAAAATTGGCTTGAAAAGTTATTCTGCTGGATAGTTTTCATGAAGTGTGGGAAATTAAATTCCTTGCAGAATATTAAGAGACTGAATAAATGGAAAGAAAGAAGAAATAGCAAAATTTGGGGGTAAGAGCATTAGCCAGTATGATTGCTGTAATGTGCAGAACCAAATCATCTCTGATTTTTTTACCGTAAAACATCACCTCGGATATTCCAGCTGAGGATATTGGGTGGTTAAGACTCTGCCATGGTGTTTTCCAGGCTCAGTGACCTGTGCAGCAGACACCTTCAGCTGCCTGGGCTCCCACGCCTGTGTCCCCCAGCACTGGCTCTGTGATGGCGAAAGGGACTGTCCCAATGGCAGTGATGAGCTGTCCACAGCAGGCTGTGGTACGTTTGCATGTTAAGGAATGGATTTGTTTCCTTGGGGCTTTTGTTTTTGTAATATCCAGGTGCTGTTTGTGCGTGTGGTATCGTACCCTTTTACTGCCAAGATTGCTGCTAAACACTGACCAGAACCCTTGGATGTTTGAATCAGGCTCTCTTAGCACATCCCGAGGCACACCAGCTGAAGATCAGTATGTGTGTCACACCACAGACATTATGCAGCATGTTTCCTAATGAAAATTAGCACATTATTGACTATGCAGTTTTACTGCTCTTCCTGGAGAAAATGCTGCTGCTCATGTCAGGGAGGTTGTGCATCAAGGAGGGAGATGCAGTTCTG
>JAWWMO010000178.1:4684791-4754862 GCA_035047845.1 Dendrocincla fuliginosa
TTTTACTGCTCTTCCTGGAGAAAATGCTGCTGCTCATGTCAGGGAGGTTGTGCATCAAGGAGGGAGATGCAGTTCTGTCTTCAGTTTATTCTGGCTAATTGTTCAGATCTTGACAACTCTTCCCTTACAAAATATTACTTCCAGTCTTCTGAGATAAATTTCTATTAAAACTGTCAGGAGCTCAGAAATAGTTTCACTGAGGTTTTGTTTTGGTTTCTGGTTTTGTTTTTGGGTTTTTTTTTGTTAACATATAAAAATGGTATAGAAATAGGTTGTATGTATTTTGAGTGTCTGTGGACTTCAAAGAGCATTTGTTCAGGAGCAAATTAACCAGGAGGGGCCATCCCTTCTTCCCAAATGTTCTTTTCCTCAGAAGCAGGCCTTGGGGTACTCATAGACAGCAGCATCTTCTGAAGCCCTTCTGGTTTGGATGACAGGAGATTTTAGCCACCTTTACTCCTGTAGCTCTCTGTGAGGATGAGGAGCTTCTTCTGTTTTGAATTGTGTGGTGCTTTTGTATGACTAAAAAGCTGTGGTTATTTCCACGGAATCCACTCAAACTATCTGCTTCTCAATTTCATCTCAGTGTAAGAAAATTGGTTGTATATCTTAGAGTTCTCAATTTCATTTATCTTTATGTGCTGTGTTTTCCTTAGCTCCCAATAACACTTGTGACGAGAACGCTTTCATGTGCCATAACAAAGTCTGCATTCCCAAACAGTTTGTTTGTGACCATGATGATGACTGTGGAGATGGATCAGATGAATCTCTGGAATGTGGCAAGTATAACAAAAATAGAGTAAATATGAAAATTTCAGACTTTAAACTGTAAGGTGTTTTCAGTTGCTATTGAAAAAGAGAGCTCTTAATGTTTTAATTTTAATTTATGCATTAATTAGTAAAGCTTGGTATTTACCTGGATCTGGAGCTACAGGACAAATTATTTCCTATAGTGTCTTACAGCTGAATGCTAATATTTAACAGAATTTAAAAATGTACATTTTGTAGTTTCTCGTTTATTACGTACATCTTTTATATATATATTTGTATTTGTATTTTCATGTGTTTTTTCTATTAAATAATAAAACATCTCTGTCACCATTATCACCATTATCCCCCCAGAGTCACCCCCCTGTGCCCCAGAGGATCGTCCAAACCCTCCTGCCAGCCTTGGGGCTGTGCCCACTGCCCTGGGGAGCCTGGTCAGTGCCCACCCCTCTCTGGGGGAAGAGCCTCTTCCGGAGATCCCACCTAACCCTGCCCTGACACAGCTCCAGCCATTCCCTGGTCCCCACAGAGCAGAGATCAGTGCCTGTCACTCCCAAGGAAGTTGTCCCCGCAATGAGGTCTCCCCTCAGTCTCCTCTTCTCCAGCTGGACACCCCAAGTGCCCTCAGTGTCCTCACAAGCTTCCCCTCAGGGCCCTTCCCCATCCTCGTTGCCCTCCTTTGGACACTCTAGTAACATCTCAAGAACAGACCAGAGACAGGGTGAAGTGACATCCTGACGTGCATCCAGTGTGGTTGGTGGGTTCTTGTGGTTATAACACAGACCTGCATTATACTTGCCTTGCTGTTTTAACAAATGTGACTTTCCAGGTCCCCTTGCCAAAAGGAAGACATGAGAGCAGACCCACAGAGGAATAAAGCTGCAAAATATTGTCTCTGTTAGGAATAATTTGTGTGCCAGAACCTGTATAGAAAGTGCCCCAGTATGGCTTTGTTCCTCTATTATCACAATATCTGTGTTTGTCACAACAACCTGTCTGTTCCAGTATTACTTGGAAAGCAGTCTTCCATAGCTAAATAACTATTTCCAACTAAGCAGTCACAAACTTTGGAAGTATATGTTTGGGTTTTTTTTTTATTCTTCATTATTTATAATCACTGATTTATTTAATTCATTTAATTTATTTTCTATAGCATCACATACAAGCACTAAAAGCATACATGTCCCTTAACATACTGCCAAACAAATGGTGTTATTTTATCAGACCTTTGGCAAGAGACAAAAGGAGGAAATGGCAACAGAAGCAGAAGTTGTACAAATTGCTGATCTAATTGTAGTATGGACCGGCCTTGAGGCACTTGCTCTATTTAATTCCTGCTGGATAAAGTGAAATGTGGAGCCACGTTTGTTCTGTTGCCTCCATGCAATTTTCTCTTAGCTCCTAATCAAATCCACGCCTTGGGGTGGCTCTGCACTGGTAAACTTGTTATGCTGTGATTTTAGGAGAGGGGGGTCCATCCTTTCATGAGAAAGGGAACTGCTTGAGGGGAGGAGTCAAATTCCAAAACACACTTTTCCAATCAATTTTTTTAAAAATCCTAGTTTTCTTGTTGTTTGATTGGGGGGATTTTCCCATGTGCATCATTGAAAGACATATGATGACCTTTCCAATTGTGTCTTCATCTGCTAGCAGAAAGAGTTCTACTGGATAGCAAGAAATACAGTAATTACCAAAAAAAAAAAAACCAAACCCAAACCCTTGAATATTAACGTTCTACTTCTATAGAGTAAAAAGTTATCAGTGCTTGTTTCAGATGTTCACAGCTTCAGTAATTAAATCAAAACTTCAATATTTACTGTAATCTGGATGTGTTTCTTGGAACAATTAAGTGTTTTGAGCTAAAATCTGCATTTTTTTTCAAGAGGAAAGAATGGTAAACATAATTCATTATAATGTATTTTTCACAAAAAAGTTGCAAAATCATTCTTCTTAATCAGAACAAATGTTACTACTTAATTCTTACTTTATATTTGTATTCCTAGATTTTTCTTGGCTTTTTAACTAAATCAAGCTTTGCTTTCAAGACTCTTTTAAAGGACTCAAGTTTATTTGACACAGAATTTGTACCCATTGATTGACAGGTTTCACTTTTCTTTCCCAAACAAAGGAAAAAGGGTTTTGATAGTTGGTTTAATATAATGGATCTTACAAGTAAACATCTTTTAAACAGAAATTGATTTTCCAGCTGCCAATTTTTCATTTTTTGAAATTGAATGAAAAACCCTGAATTTGTCATGACTTTTGTAAGTTTTTCTCCTGCTTTGTTGTTTTCAAATTCTCTGTTTAACAGCTGCATTCTAAGCAGCCTGTCTGTGATTTCTTGACTTCATAACACATTATAGTTTTTTGCTGGAAATCCACCTTTACTTTGAAAATGTAACCATTCTCTATATGTTGATTTTGTGGCCATTTTAGAAAATGTATGTTTAGTGTGGTTAAAATGATTAGAGGCCTGCATGTTTTAAAGGGAAGGCATGTCACACACATCACAAAAAGATTTACTGGGTGTAGAAAAGTTCTAAAATGTTTGCTAGAAAGCTTATTTTTAATAGCAGGAATAAGTGAAATAACAACAAAAAGAAATATATATATATATGAATGACTGAGAGGTGAATAAATAAGTTTGTGTGAACTGTTTCATGTCTATTTGGTGCTACATAACAGATGTTTGATTTCTCTCTTGGGTGGTGATCACTTGTTATAAGCACATAACACTCTCTTTAAGGAGAAAAAGATACTTCTATTTACATTTCCCCCAAATATGCAACAATTTTCTGTTGAAACCATGAAATATGAACTCACTGGTTGCTGTACTTCCAGGGTACCGTCGCTGTCGTCCCGGAGAGTTCACCTGTGCTGATGGAAGGTGCCTCTTAAACTCCCAGTGGCAATGTGATGGGGATTTTGACTGCCCAGACCATTCTGATGAAGCTCCCATCAACATCAAATGCAAAAGTTCAGGTTTGGATTTAATCTTTTGAATGACATGTGTGACCTTTCCTTTTGGAGAGCACCATGTTAGGGTGGTAGTTCAGCAAACGTGAACCCTCATAGCTTGAATCTCCAGTGCTTTCATGGTGATGTTCCTTCAAAGGTGTTCTGGGCTTCCAAGACCTCAAGCCACCAGTTCCTATGGCATATCAGATACTTCCTAAATATATAAAACTTGTTAATACTAAAACAGGATTATATTAATGTAATCATTTCCAAAGTTTCTAGCTTGCTTTGAAAACGTTTACCATGTTACCATATTTGTCACACAGAAGCAGATCATACAGAAGGGGATGCAAAGTTGCTCTCACTATAAATAATAGACATCAGTAAATTATTGACCAAATGCAATTGGTTTTATAGAGATTTTCTACTCATACTAATAAGTTGGCTGAGGTCTGACTGGTTTTTGAGAGAGAAATTAGTCCTTGTGTGCATATGTTTTTTCTGTTGGTGGCTTTTTCAGCCTTAGGACTTGACTGCTCTTTAGCCAGGTCCTTTATACCAACTTTGATGGAAAACATGAATTTTCTTTGAGGTGAGGCAATATAACTGCCTTACGTTTAAGAGCCCTAATTGTGATTTGAAGGATCTGAATGTAGCTGGAAGTAACAAGTTCAAGTGTTCACACATTTTTCCAGCAGAAGTATAGCCTTTAAAGACACTGAAAAGTGAAAAGCCATTATAATGCTATCACTAAGGAATAAATATTCAATTTTTACACAGTCGTTTCATCTCGCATGCAAATGTAGCAGCTGATCCATGAGAAAATCAATTCCAAATACTAATAGATGACACCAAGTGTGCTTTGCTTTTTTTTTGTTTTGTTTTCCAGAGCAGTCATGTAACAGCTCTTTTTTTATGTGCAAGAATGGCAAGTGCATTCCTCAGCGGGATGTTTGTGATAACAAAGAGGATTGCAGTGATGGCTCTGATGAGAAAAGCTGCCACATCAACGAATGCCTCAGTAAGAAAGTGAGCGGCTGTTCACAAGATTGCCAGGATCTTCCTGTTGGATACAAGGTGAAGAATTACAAAATGTGGGCTAATTTAATGCAAGTCTTTAGTTTAACATGTTTAACTACTGTGTGATTTTAATAAAGCTTCACTCAGTGGTACTTCCTTGTAATGTAGTAGCTTACCTACCATAATAAAAATATTCAAATTTTTATTTGCTGTAAGGAAAACCGTTGCAGTTTGCATTAAAAAAATGGTGCAATGTGTACTTTAAAACTATGGAAAAGATCATACAGTGGCTTAAATACAACAAATCATACTGATGTATCTATACAGAGCACTGAAAATGAGTTGTGAAAAAGGAAAATACCTAGCAGTGAATAGTAGAAATAATGGTTTTCTCCACCTTTTTCCAGATCAGAGATACTTACAGAAATATTTATACAAAGTAAAATCACCTTGGTTGCAGAACAAAACTGTTAGTTGTCGGCATGTGAGGGCGTTTTCTTAATGCTCTTAGCTCGCTGAAAACTAAATAAAATCTGTCCAACGTGGCTTAACTCTAAAGATATTTAAACCTCTTGAAATCATTGGCCATAGACTAGAGATCTGAAGGATTTTTGGATCCAGTAATTGCAGGAGGGAACACATAAACGCCCTGTAAGCCATATAAACAACAGTGTAATTAAGATGTTCCTTGAAACAATGAGATACATAAAAAGTTTATGATGCTAACACATTCTGAAGAAAGTACACAAGATGCTGATAGGCAGAATCAATGAGAAATTAAAAATGGATGTGTTTGGTTTGCTTTCCCAGTGCAAATGCTGGCCTGGATTCCTCCTGAAGGATGATGGCAAAACATGTATAGATATTGATGAATGTTCATCTGGATTTCCCTGTAGCCAGCAATGCATCAACACATATGGAACCTACAAATGCTTGTGTGCAGAAGGGTATGAAATACAGCCTGATAACCTGAATGGCTGCAAATCCCTTTCAGGTATTTCTGTTTCATTTTGGTTATAATCCACAGCCGTATCCAAAATAACTTGTGAAAAATCTTAGCCCCAAGGTCTGTGTTACCTTCCTATGCAAGATAAACAAAGTTACTTTGAATCTGCCACTTCTTCAATATAAAATAGGAATTTGATTCAATGTCCAAGTGTAATAAGTTATATTTTTAGTGTGTATTTTTCTGAGATCATTTGCAGTAAATAGATACAGTGAATCATGAAATTTTGAATTAATAATTTGACTAAAAAACAGTATTAGGAAAATTAAAATACATCACTTAGTTCTACTTTTGAGTCACATGAAAATAGTCTGGTTATAAGTGTTTAAATTATTTCGTGTTTCTTTCATCAAGTTAAGAATATTAGAGCGTATGACAGACTTCATCCTGTGAAAAGAAGGAGCAGGAAGAAGTAATAGGAATTGCAAACTCTATTACTCCACAGCATCTGAAATCCTCCAGCCTTCCATGTATTTATCACACAGAGAAGTTGAAGCTGTGTAAGAGCATTGGTTATTTCCTCTCCTCTCTGATGTTCCTTTGCTGTAACTCACTCAGTGAGTGGCATTGGCTTGATCCGTGCAAGGAAAAGCAAAGGATCAAGAGGAAAGGGAGAGGAGCCCATTGCTGTGTTCTGTGCCTTTCCCTCTCAGCCCAGGCCATCCTTTAGATTTCTTTTTAAATGGGTCATTTATGTCCTAAGGGTTGAGCACAAAATGCAGATGTGCAGTACAAGGGCAGGGTAGGCTGGGCAACGCGTTGCAGTCTAGAATGTACGAGCAGCAGATGCAAGGCCTTTAATACATTTGAAATGTTAGTTGAGGTTTCTCTTAGTAGAGCTAAAATAAAGACAGCTTTTAAAAATATTTTTACTATTATGCATGTCAGCATCAGAAATATTGCAAAGTAAGCAATGCATGAATGAGAATACGAATGTAATCTTTTTTATAAACTAGAAAAGCAGGGTTAAAAAAGTAAAATCTGGCTTCAGTTTGGAATCAGAGAGACGAAGTTTTTAAAAAAGGCTGTTTCTTTATCTCTAGGCAATTCAGAGTGTTGGAATATCAAAAAGCAATGGGCAAAACATGCTCAGTTTGCAACCATAACAAATTATCTTACTGATAATTTGAAAGTAAATGTTGATATTAAGACATATGGAATGAAATATTTCAAATTTAATCTCTGACATGAACTTAGGATAAAATACAGTATGGTTCCCATATTGCAAAGGCAAAAGAATTAAATTACATTGAAAGATATACTAATTGATTGCTTTGTTCATTTTTATACTGCATCATTGATCTTTCTTGGAGCATTTGAATGTTTTAAATATTTCTTTCATCCATAACATTGATCAGAGCATGTAACATTTATTTTTCAAGCCATCTGTATTTCAGCATTGTATTCCTGATTTTCCATAAATTAACGTAAAGCTAGTCTAATATATTCTTTCTCCCGGGGTTTAGATGAGGAGCCTTTCTTAATTCTGGCTGATCATCATGAAATAAGAAAAATTAGCACTGATGGATCCAACTACACTTTGTTGAAACAGGTATAATCATAGTACCATGCTCTAAGTTTAACTCAATACTTTTATTCTTTTCTAAAGTGTTCAACTGACAGACCCATCACCCTCCAATTGGCGTTGTGAGCACCACAGAACAACTGCAGTTGTTCTTCAGAGTTGTTATTATACTTTAAATTGACTATTTTGTCTGAATTTGACATGATTAAAGCTCAGGCAGTTGTTTCGTCAGTCATTCTGATGTATTAAAAATTATGTTCTTTGTGATCCTCTTTCATCACAATATATTTTGCTCAATTTGTAAATTCCAGTAAAAAACCAAACAAATAAAACAACAAAATCTATTTGGCCATGTATTATTTGGGCTGCTTACTGTCACAATCTAAATCTGGTTTTAGACAGACAATCCCAAGATTTATGGTATAACAATACATGAACTTATATCTTTGGCTAAATCAAATTTTTAATTAATTATTCTAAATCATTATAGCAGGGGAAAAAAAAAAGGCAAAAATAGAATGTCACACAGTAAATACAGAGCTGTCATTTTTAGCAGTTTCTGCTCTCCCTCTGTGCTTCACCTAAGTGTAGTTAGTTGCCACAGATTAGACTTCCAAAATATGTTTTAATAAAAAACATGTATTTCCTTGAATAATATTTAATTAATTGTAGTAAGACTAGGAAATTATTTAGTGCCTTTTAATCTAATTAGGCTTTTGTGGCTTCTTGTGTCAGTAAGTTGTGCATCTTAATGTCACAAGAGAGATGCTTAGGTCTTCACAACAGTAATTACAAAATTAACCATCTTGCATGAAACATTGACTTTATTTAAGCATAGAAAACATTATGTTAAAGTCTGTCTGTCCTTCTGAAATCTTTCTGACTCCCTCTCATTTCCATCTTGCTGCCTCTCCCCTCTTTTGCTGGTTTTTCTGTGAATAGGAGCCTGGGAAAAGAGGGGAGCAACAGTAGATTGTCTTTATGGTTGGTGCTGACAGATTGTCTCAGAGCATCATCAGTCTGGAATTTAATGGACTCCTTTTCAGTGCATTAGAGACCACGTAGCTCCAGCCATTGAAGAAAAATCTATGTTTTCCATATCCCATTAATTCACTGGTCTGTAGATACCTCTGCTATCGAACCTCCTGGCCTTTGCTCCTACAAATACAGCGTTTGGTTTGAAAGCCAGAGAGAGAATTGGCCCAACAGAGCCACACAGGAGGTGTGGATCCCTCACAAGGACTTCTCGTGTCCTTATGATGCTGTGCTGGATTGGCTCTTTGCTGGACATCTACCAGATGATGGCAAACCCCAGAGTGGCTCTGGCAGAGGAGCAAACCCACCCTTCTTTGTGTATTTGGTCTTTGCTTTGCCATTCTAACAGTTGTTTAAACTCAGAGGAAAGGAGCTGAAAGCAGGAGCTTCTTCAGTCTTCTCTGAGTGATGTGCCAGCTTTTTCCTTTATTTTTTCCCCCCAAAGTACGTAAGCAGTACAACTGTTTGAATTGTGTCTCGTGTATGTTCTTTGCTTTCCATTTCCTTCACTCCTAGTCATCAAAGCCCTCAGGGTTATCATAGGCAGAGTAGATAATCTTCCTCCTTATTAATTGTGATTTTTATCTGCATGTTTCTTTTTTTTGATTGGGGCACCAAGGGAATACAAATCACAGCCTAGGATACTGTGTGCTGTGTGTAATAGAAATAAAAACACAGGTTTAAGATGAGAGACTAATGGGGCTGATGCCATTTGAAATCTTCCCTATTCCTTCTAAAAAGCAGATTGCACATGAAATGACAAAGATTTATGATAGGAGGACTTTAATGACATCTCAGAGGAGATGATGTCTGGACAAGGAACTCTGTTACAGATGTACAGAAATATTTTACCTGCAGTTGATGTTCTGGTAAACACTGAAACTAAACTGACCCAGAATAAAACACTTAAAACCAAAGACATGCAGACAAGTAAATTCTTTTATCAGTCTGGATCCTTAGGGAACTTTTACACTGTTGTAGAATATATAGATATAAGGCCAATTTTTCACAAATTGATGACTCTCATTCCTAGAATGTTATAAAATTGTATTAAATAGTGTTTTGTATTCATTCATCTGTTGTCTCCTCAGTTAAGAATGTGGGGTGGGTGTTTCTCTATAGATACAATTATACACCTAACAAAAGAGACAGGACAAGTGTTTTACTGCACAGTTAGGACTGACAGAGCTGCAGCTGCTTTTGTTAAACGTGGATATGGGATTTTGGAAAATGAGAGCAGTCCTCCAACTCTGCATTGTTTCAGCCTTACTCTAATGATGATTTGTGCAGCCTAATTGCTCTTTCCCTCTACATTTCGATCAAAAGATAGTTTTACAGTAATTATAGAGTAGTAGATGGCAGATAAGCCATGTATCAATTTTCTGTGCAGTTAAATATTGCTGTCAGTTGTTTGTTTTGGGGCTGGCTGGTCAAGCACATCCCCTTTCCAGCAATGAATTACATCAGCAAAGGAGGTGCTGATCTACCTGGGAGTAGAATGTCACTGGGCTGATAAGGGAATTGATACCTGATATTGTGGTTTTAAAAGGAGTACAAACTGCATCTGTTCTTTGTACCACTGCTGTTCCATATTTCATTGATAACAACGTCTCGGTGCATTAAGAATAATTGTGATTTCAATACATATCAGGATGTTAAGCTGGTTATGGGGCAGATAAGAAAATCAAAGCCCTCATCTGAATGCAATCCCTTTCTTTCTTATCTGCCATTTGGGATGAAAAGCCATTATTATATGATTGCCCTTTCCAACCTGTTGAAGTAGAGAGTGCCTCAGACACAATCAGCACTCTTCCTTAAAATGTATTTGCTTTGTAATTGGAGCCACAGGAGACTCCCAGATGCCTGCTGGCTCTCTGACTTCATGTATAGAAAGTCTGTGTATATATACACGGTACCTGTGGTATAGCACCTAAAGCTTCCATATTCAGGAATGAAAATCAATGTTCTCTGAATACCATTTTGAATTCCTTATTGATTTATATTGCTAAGCAAATGCTTTAATTTTTTAAATATCATAAATATTATACTGTTTCTGTTTCTCTCCTCTAGTTTGCCAAAGAAATGCCAAACGTAGTCAGTAACAGAGAAATTGAGCAAAAGTTAAAGGATTTACTGCTGAAGTTCATTTTCAGAGTAGTAAAGGAAAACACAGGAGTTTCACTTAGTTTCATACATCATCTGCATTTTTGAAGTGAGACAGTTCTTTGTCACCATTTATTTCTGTTGCAATCTTTATTTTTATGCTGATTGTTTACAAGTAACATATGGAGAAATGAGACAAGTGCTTCAGAAATATGCAGTCAGTAAAATAAAGCATTTTGAGTATTAAATGCAATGTATTTTTCCTTTTGAAGGTTATCCAGCAGTTTGTATTCAAACATTTGAATAAATGGCCTTTTCCCCCCTGTTTTTAGGGGCTGAACAATGTGATTGCAATAGACTTTGACTACAGAGAAGAGTTCATCTATTGGATTGATTCCAGCAGACCAAATGGCAGTCGCATAAACAGAATGTCTTTAGATGGAAGTGACATCAAGGTAATTGGGGATTAATAATGTCACTACTAGAATTAAAATTTTTTGAGTATTTTGGGTAATGCTTCTTCATGGTTTTAAGCCAGATTGTGAGGCTTTGATACAGGAGTACAAACACAGCAGGAGTTAGAAAGTCCTAGTAAAATTTAATTGCATTTGTATCTTATTTAAAGATAGGGACTAAGAAAACCATGTTTAGGAAAAAATTCCTTATGACTTATTTGGCAGTTGACTGAATTGGCAGTTCCATGTGGTTTACAGGATGCCAAAGTAAAAAGAGCTATAAATAGAGGTAAGCTGTGTAAATACACTGGTGTATTATTTGCTTTAGAATTTTCCATGGTCTTTTTGTCTCACCTTCATGACACTGACAATGAAAATAACTCAGCGTCTTTGCTGGGAAAAAATCAGAAGGCAAGTGTGGGGTTCAAAATCCAATAAATCCTTGACCTGTATTTATTGCCTTTAAACACTTTACAAAGCATCCTATTCAGCTTCTCCCCATTCTGGATGAAATCGGATTATGCTGGTTTAGGAGTGGGGATGACCTCAGATCTTTTATTTCTAATCTTAACCATTTCAAGAAGAATCTTTTCCCCAAAGTTGTAATAGCCAGGTAAGAAAATGCAAAAAAACCTATTACTTTATAATGATTTAATAATAATTTTAAGGAAAGGTTTCAGAAATTTGAACAAACAGTATAAGAATTAGGATGGGGACATGTAGGGTATTTTTTGGCAAAGCAAAAATTATGAAAATAAGTGCATTTAATTTTCATGCCAAAAATGTGTTTTCCTTTGTAAAACTTGGCCCAGATTTGGCCTCTGAACGCTAAAAATACATGCAAAAATTTATGAAGAATTATATATTGTAACTGTCTGACATTCTGTCATTTATCTTTTATCCAGTGCCAAATGATAATTTTATATCTCTTTGACTTTCTAACAGGTTGCCATAAGGTATATTTAGTAATTGGTGTCATTAACAAATTATTTTAATAATTTGCTTAATTATTTAAACATTTAAGGGTTTTGATATCCAGCAAACCCGTTTACATATTTTAATTTTTTTTTCATGAAACAGTTTTTATGGTTGGTAGACTTTTCCCTTGAAGTATGAATTCCTTATTTTGATACCTTCATACTTCTCATGTTACCCCGTAGTATAAATAGATCTACTCTAAGTGTAAATTATCCTTTTTGATTTATTATCCAGGGTTTCCTTTTAGGAGATGGCATCTTTTCAGCACACCAACCCTACCTTTCTTGCCCTGGGCAACCTGATGGCATCTCATTTTTTATCTCTCCTCATGGAGGAGATATTTATAGAATTGAAATGACAGCATTTTCACTGCAATGTGTTCAGACATTAAACCAGGGGTTTATGTGTAGTGTTGGACATGCAAATGTAAAATTGAAGTATCTGACTGTATCCCTTCTTATGTTGAAGACTTTTCAGTGTTTTGAAATGGTAAATAAAATTAACACATTCAGTTCTATATAGTTAGGTCTACATGTGAAGTTTATACTCTATTTCACATGCTTTCAGTGATGAAGATGTTTTTAAGAAATCTCAACTATTTTCAAGTATTTCTTTCTGATTTGTGGTGTTTTTTCTGAAGTTCTAGTTGCACAGACCTAGTCAGGAACAGAATAGGTCAGAATAGACCTTTTCAGGGATAGAATTTTCAAGCCCAGAATAAGATGGACTCAAATGATTGTGCATATCCAAGTATTACTCAACACTTGACATGAAGTACTCCCAGCCAAGCGAGACAGTCACACAGTCATGATGAGATTTATAATCACGTACATCTAGAGGAACTTGTTCAAGTTTCAGAATTATTCAAGTCATCAAAGACCTGGAGAATAACACATTCCCTGTCAGCAGAGCGTGGGCTTTCCAGTAGGTGACTAAATTGCTTGTCTCCTACTCCTCAATAATGCAGTCCTTTTGAAATTTAACTAATTCTTGGAAGCCTGCAAAGCTTTCCTCTTTTTTCTGTCACACGAAGGTTGAAAATAAGAGCACTGTATTTACTTTCCAACTAGCAATCTTTTTCTGGAGCTCAGCTGAGTGCTCTTATGGTCTATCTGTCACCATGACATATGGCACTAGAGTGATATTAAAATGAAAGATATGCTGATGCAGACCAGGGAGAGCAATGGGCAGCTGAGAAGCAGATGTGTTGGAGGGCACACTGTAGGGAGAGAAATTTCATCTCCATCCTGTTCTGTCACAAAAAGAAAAAAAGTAGAATAGTAAAAGGTTTTTGGTTTGGTTTTTTTTTACATTAAGAGAAAACTGTAATCCTCAGATGAAAAACAAAAGATGCAAACTTTTTAAAAGTTAGTGCATAATGCAGAGAAGTTGGGAATTCACTATTTACTTCATCAGGATATTCTCCATTCTGCCTTACTGTAAGGAAATTGTGCCATTATCTTAGTTACTTAAGAAGTGTCATTACTTGAGAAGTACCAGTCTTTAACAGTGAGTAATACCCATTTTTCAGGTTGTACGTCACTATATCAAATATCAAGCCTCTCAATATTCTGGTATCACTAGCTCTTGAATTGTTGTTGCCTTTCCCAGCATTTAGATGAATAATTTATGTGATTTTTGCTTTTCTAGGTAATCCACAACACAGCTGTTCCCAATGCACTGGCTGTCGATTGGATTGGGAAGAATCTCTACTGGTCTGATACTGAAAAGAGAATTATTGAGGTGTCTAAACTCAATGGCTTATACCCAACTGTCCTTGTGAGCAAGAGAGTGAAGTTTCCTAGAGATCTCTCCTTAGATCCTCAAGCTGGGTATGAAGCAACCAATTTGCAGTAATTTGAATTTAATCTTAATTTGAGTTAAAATATTTCTTTTTATATAAAAAAGTAGATAGGGAGTGCTAATTAGTCTTTGCTATCTAACTTTCAGCTACATTGGATATCAGTAGTCTAAACATGCATTAACAATATTTACTATGTCATCGCTACATAGAAAACTGGCCTAATAATAATTGGTATAATTGTCTACTATTTTTAAGATAAAAGCCATTTTCTAGTAGTTCTTCAAGCTAGAATTTATTTTTTATGTAGCTGTACCCCTTTTTTCCTCTGTCAGATTTGGCAGGGAGGTTGTAATCAATGTTAAGTGTTAAATGTAATCAAGATACCAATACATGGGATCTGCCTTTGGTTGCCTGGACACCCAGGGTTCTGTGTATGCAGAAATCAATCTACAATGTCTGTACAGAGAATCCTGCTTTTTCAGGAAAGTTTCTAAATATAATATTAATAAATATAATAGACTTACTGGGCTCCTTCCCAGTGTGCACAGACTTAACTTTCTGAGGCCAAGCTGTTTTACTAATCTATTTTTAATAAATATATTTATTTATTTAAATATTGAAAGCTGCTGAAAATATAAACTATGTCTTTATTTCAAATTCAGAGTAATTTGAAATAATATTAATTTTATCTTAGCATTTTTCTTGTGAATGAGAAACGCTTAGTCACCTATATGGCTGCTGCCATGCAATAGTAATGATATTTTCCAAACAAAATGTCTTCTGTTGGAGTCAGAGGAGAAATTTCCCTCTCTCTGCTGTTTCTGTGGAGCAGCCTCAGTGCCAGCATATTATAGGAGAGCTGTAGCTGTTCTTAGGCCCCCTGTTTTCTGCTGCACACAAATACTATTCCAGGTGGTTATTTAGAGTAAGAGCTGCATCTGGGTTTGGAAAGCCCGTCCCAAACCTGTGGAGCAGAAGCACATCAGCTTCCCAGCTGGCCAGCTGTGTCCTGAGCTGCTGAGTGTGGCACACAACAGCAGCAGCATGTATCCCTGTGCTAATTAATAGGGCTTTTTTCTTTCTTTGTGATAAACATGCTCTGTGTTGTGGTTAAATGGCATATTGAGGGGAAAATTGCTCCTCAGCTTTCCAACAGTCTCTCTCAGTGCTTCAGCCATTTTTAAGCCCTCTGTGTGAGAAACTGTCCTAATGTTCTGGCACTAGCACTTCTTAAAGCAATAAAATTTCATGATGTGACTGTTAACAGCAAATAACTTTTTGTAATATGTGTAAAAAAAAAAAAGTGTAATACCATATTTCTGATAAATCTAGTAGTGATGCTGTTGATGCAGGATGCCAGATTCACAAAGTCCAGTTTGGGTGGTGCTTCAAATCCTAAAGTGTCATGACTAAACAATTAGGGTTGATCCCTTAGAGTTAGTCTTGATACCTTAAATGCTCTGTTTACTAGTCCACAAGTAATTTAATTAAATCACATCTAACATGAGCACTCTACTAGTCAAACCTTTTACTTGTTTACAGATAGATCTAGAAAAATAAAAAAAAAATATCTGGAAGGCAGAAATATTATAGAATAATTACTGATTTATTCATGGGATCAACTGAATAAATTAATCATAGAATCATAATATGGTTTGGGTTGGAAGGGACCTTAGGGATCATCTGCTTCCAGCCCCTCTGCCACAGGCAGGGATGTCATTCACCAACTCAGGTTGCTCAGGGCCCCATCCATCCAACCCATGGAACACTTCCAGGGATGGGGCATCCACAGCCTCTCTGGGCAGTGATTTATTGGGCTGTTCTGCTTTGTTTTGCAGATATTTGTACTGGATTGATTGCTGTGAGTACCCTCACATTGGCCGTGTTGGGATGGATGGATCCAGACAAACTGTTATCATAGAAACACAGATTTCCAGACCTATGGCTCTCACCATAGATTATGTCAACCACAGGCTGTATTGGGCTGATGAAAATCATATTGAGTTTTCTGACATGGATGGATCTCATAGACATAAAGGTTGGTCAACAGCTTGTTGTTTGGTGGGGTTTTTTCATTTTGATAATTTTTCAATCAAAGGTGCTTTCCATGTTATCCCTAATTACGTCAAAACTGTCCTTTCAAACATTTTTGCAGCCTTTTATCAGTATTTTAAAAGTTTCTTTTAGTTTCACCTCTCTGTTATGAATATGAATAGTTTTGAAACATGCAGTAATACATGACAGTGGAAAAAATGTCAAATGGAAACAGGACCTGTAGGAACAGCCCTGTCAGTTTTAGACCCTGGCATATATTCACATGTTCTTTACCAAGACAGAGTGTGAAACTTGGCTGTTAGAAGTGGAAGGGATATATCCTCTGTGCCATGTGTCACAATATGACTAAAAGCAGCCTTTTCTCCAGCCACAGAAAGCCTGGACATGGCCATTAGTCTGCTCAGCATGAGACCAGGGCTGGAAATGTAATTTGGGGCTTTCCTGGTAGATGGGTGAAATAATAACTTTGGAAATACTTATGTAAAAAGTATTCTTTATCCCTGTGTTTTGCTTCTCACCTGACAGGTAATTAAAAAGCTCTTGTCATTTATCTGTAAAGTGTTCTAAAAAAAAAAGAAAAGTTTTACACTATGATGAATAGTTCTCATATTCCAAATTGTATAATTAAAGATCTTTCATTTTAATTCAAATGTATGAAATAGTATCTGTCTACTGCGTTTTTGCTGGGTTGGGCTTTTTTTATGAAACTGTTACCTGAGCTCCCTTCCATAAGCTTTACCCAAATCTCAGAACTGCTGCTAGAACTTCATAGATTTGCACTTTTTTAGGCTCTTGTCTCCTACTGGGTGCCTCCAGGTTTTCTCCAAACCAGACTATATAGAATTACTACTTTACTTTCAGATTGAAGCTTCGCCGTGAAATAAAAAAATAAGCAAAACAACAAGTTTTTGAGCCGTTATATTCATGAACTGTAAGTCATAAATACATCATGAATAATTCAGTGACAGCTATTTGAGATGGTAGATTGGAGAGACTGTAGCAGTAACTATGAGAGCTGTAAACACTCCCATTAATCTCCGCATTAACTTCCATGTTTTTCCGTGGCCAACACGGGTCAGTGGTAACCTGCTCACCTCAGCAGCTCTGCCCCAGCTGCATTCCTGCTGGCTCTCTGTTTTTCTGACACATGAAGGAAAGCTCCATACTCCTCTTCATGTTCTTCCCTGGGTTGCCATCCTGCTATTTTTTCCCTCTTTTTCTCCCTTCTGGATGCGTCAAAGCATAGAAGTAAATAATAGCCAATGTGTTTCTCAACCCTAACCTGACTGCTGTCCTCAAACCTTTCTCAGTCTTCTCTTTGAACCTGAGAGTTTCAGAGTTTTCCTTTCCCAGCAAATGTCACTCTGTCACTAAATTCAGGAGACACCTGTCCATTGCCTCAGTCTCCAGCCTGGGGGTTTCTCTTGGCCAAACGGGTAAAATCAGCTTCAACTGCGTTGTATTCATGGAGTTAATGTGGTCCCCTGAGGATATGTGACCCTGGAGAAGAAGGAAATTTGTCACAATGCCACAGCAAATTTGTCCACATTTCGTACCAGTGAAATATCTAAGGCAAGCTCCAAAAGTGATGGTGACGTCGTGGGAATCTGGAATCACACTACTTTTGAGGATGTCTGCTTTAAGTCCTGATATATAAATATTCAAGCAATAAGAAAAACACCTTGGGAGAAACATCCCAGTCTGTTGAAATGATAGGGGAGCAAGATGTGTGAGGCTGGAAGGGACCTCAAACATCATTTGATCCAACCTCTTTTTGGCAAAAGCATGGTCCTGACAAACCAGCCCTGCCCCCTGTCCAGTTGCATCTTCAAACTGTCCGATGTTGGACCATCCACCATTTCCCTGGGGAGATTATTCCAATGGCTGAGTGTTCTCATAGTGAAAAGTTCTCTCTTTGTGTCCAGTCAGAGTCCTTTCCAGGAGTAACTTGTTCCCGTCACCCTTTGCCTTTTCTGGGGGACTGCTTTGCAAAAAGGGAGTCTCCTCTCTGTAGCCACTTTTTAAATGATGAGGCCCCACCTCAGCCTTCTTTTCTCAAAGAACAGACCCAGTTCTCTCAGCCTTTCCCCACCTGGCAGCTTCCCAGGCCTTGGGTCATCTGGATCTGTGGCCCTTCTCTGGATCCTCTCCAGCCTGCCCACATCTAATGGCATTTTTTAATTTCCTTTGTCAGGAGGTGCACTCAAAATGTGACTAACAAAACAAAATCAAGTTGTAAAACTGGTAGTTTCTGTGATTTTACAAACAAGTGATAGAATTCTTGGTGTCTGAAACAGATGCAACATTCCTGTGGGTGGCCCAAATGGAGCTTTGGGAGATTTGCAAAGCTCCTGCATAATGATCAATTTGTCCCTGCTTCCCAACTCTTCTCCTGAGCAAACTACCAGGTAGATATTTAATGTCTTCCTATTTCAGCACAAGATTAGAAGTATTTTGGAAGATGAAATATAACCGTTATAAATTAATTATCTTAATAAGGGAAACTCAGAAAAGTTCAGTGGTGGGTTTTTAGAGGAAGCAAAACTGTGATCCCCTCTAGCCTTCTGATAACTGTAATCCAGTATTGATAATGAGAACGATCAGGTTTATATCTTGTGGTAACTGTGTTTTTTGAAGACATATCGTTCACATGGATTTCATAGTCTATTTTTCTTTGTCATTTTGAGACACTTTGCTTTATCAAAGTATGATTGAGTTTATTCTAACCTTTGGATTTTCTAATGGAGAAGGATAAAGGCACAGACAAGGCAACCATAAAATACATAGTCAAGGAGCAGAGAAAGAAGTCGGAATGGGATTCCTGAGGATTTTTTCCTGAGATTATGATTTTTGAGTCTTAAATTTCCTGCTGTAAAACGTACCAGGAAATGCCACAGATTTCATGAAGCCCAGTATAAATATATAAGTACATAAATAAGTATCTTCTAGGATGAGTGGATTTTGTATTATTAAGAAATATTAGGGAAGTGTTAGATAGGATGAACTGAACAATCTTAGGCTAATTACTGACATGCTGTATGCTAAACCAAGGAGTGTTTATTCCATCCACTGGGAATTTACATGTATACAGATCTTAGTGTTTACACTTGCGTTTTTTCCAACAAGTTTTTTTTCTTGGTGTTTTTTTTTCTTTCTCTCTTACAAACCTTAAAGCTTTTCCAGGAGAAGCAAACATCTGCTGCTTTTCCCCTCTGCATTTGAAGAGAGAAATGGGCTTTTATAATTACCAAGAGATTTCTGGTAAGAACTTTGAAAACACGCTAACTAGGCCAGAAATCTTCCCGTACTTGGGAGCTCTTCTTGGCACTGGGGGCAGCGATGACCTTGCTTAGCTATTTGAAGTTTAATGCCTGGTTATGTAAAGTGTCTTTAGAGCTCAGCCAGTTCAGCACTGAAGCACTCACAAATGCTGTGCACTCGAAATCATTAAGCAAGTATTGAAGCACTAATCTGGTTAAGCACTAAGCTGGTTTACTTCTGCGAGCTTTTTTTGTAAAAATTAAAAAAAAAAAAAATCAACATTTAAGAATTTGTCAGACTTAGCTGCTTTTGGTTCTCAGTGCCCAGAGGAGATGCAGGCTTCACAATTCCCAGGGATCTGGGTGTTTTGTGCAGGTTTGCCTATCCTTGTGAGCTCTTAAAGCCCAGAGCTGCCTGCCATTCCCCTGTTTCACTTTGAAGATGAGAATTGATGAAGATGTAATAGTGGAAAAGGGCAATCTGATAGTCTGGTTTAGGGAGTACAAGAAGCTTCTCTGAGCTGAGATTAGTCCGTGAACTGTGTCAAGTTCTTTACTGCTTTATGCTGTAAAAACAAAAGTTGAGCACTTCATTGCTTCTTCTGACAGGGGCATGAAAATGAAGCCATGAAAAAGTGTTGAGCTTAAAATAAATTCATAAATTGCTTCTTTAGCTTTGTACTTAACAGGGAGCAACTTTCCTATAGTATCTCCATTTGAAAACCCCCTGTTCGTCTTTAGAATTACCTTCTGCCTGAATGTTTGTAAACCTCAAAATTGGTGTGTGTATACATGCAAGTTTTGAATTAACAAGTACAAAGGTTTTGGAGGTTATAACCTCTTTCAGTTTTAGCACCAGTAATTTGGAAAAAAATGGTAATTGTACAGACTTGGTAGGTAAAGAGTATGTGTGTCTAATTCTGAACTCTGCCACTAGAGTTTTATAAAGGAATATATCCAGTTATTTATAAATTTTCCTAATGTAGAGATAATCCAAAACCACTCAGACTCACTTCTATTAAAGGCAATTGACACAGTTACATTACTGTAAGGTTCCTTCCTCCTCCTTTATGCAGGTTGCCAGCAGGTTGGTTTCTGTACATTCCACTGTTCTTGGGACAAGAAGCCCAAATTCAATTAGGTTATAAACTTCTGAAAACAGTTTTTCCTACGTACTCATTTAAAAACCTTAGCAGAGATTCCCTTGAAATTTCCGTATGAGCTGGACATGTGCCGTCACAAATGTTAAAGGATGGGCATTTGTTTCCCTGCAGTTGTTCCTGTCAGAGGGGAAGAGAGAACATAAACCACAGATTTTCTGTTTTCTCCCTGTTCATATCAACACAATCGAAAATGGGAGGGTTTTGAGGAAGGAAGTTGGTGTAGAACAGCTCCTGTAGTTGCAGTAGAAGATAAATGAGACAAAGCAAAGGGGCTTAGCAGTTTATGGATCATAGTTGGATGATGGCAGGAGAGGGAAAGATAAAGGGAGGAGTATCTTGGCCAGCAGAGTGAGGATGAATATTGAAACCAGCAGCAAGTCTATAGCGAGGGGCTGGTAGGCATGTAAATATTCTCTATAAATCTGAAAAAATCATTAGAGAATCTTTGAAACTCATTAGCACACTGAGAAGTTTTACTTGTATAGTGGCTTGTATTTGTTTGAGAAGAATTCAATTGCTGCTCTGCACTGCCGTGGAGGAACTGGCATATAAACAACTGCTCACAGTGAATTTGAAAAGCTAATAAAACTTTTTAAAGTGGGGCAATAAAATATTTCACTACTAGTTTTGATCAACTAGTTTTGTATGTGGATTTTGGTAAATTTATGCATCTCTTCTCATGGTGTCATCATAGGTGACAGTCAGCTTTAATACCTCAGATACATTAGTGCCTTAAGATGTTTAGATTTAAGATCTTTTCTTTTTTTGTGATAGTAATTTTAGGATGTATAGCAATTTTTATGTGAGTTTATTATACTGATATATTCTCAGTTTTCACAGTTTCAGGTCCTTTTTTTGACTGCCAAAATGTCCTACCACTTAATGCTGAGACTTGCATCTTTCATACTTTACTCAATGTAGATGTTTCATGGATATGTTAAATTTGTAGAAAGACATATGCATGTATATGTAGTTATTGAAGTGTAAGTAACACCATCCTAAATAGGTTGGGGGTTTTGGTTTCGTTGTTTTTTTGTTTTGTGTTTTCTTTTTAATGTGAAGCACAGCTTCAATTACTGGATTGAATCTATATAGTCTATGAATATCTTTAGTCTTTTCATTGAGTTTGTCAGATTTGTTTTTGGGGGCTTTTTTAAGTGTCAATTTCAAAAAACAAAATAAAAGTGATTATAAAAGTCTCAACTTTAAAAAATAACATTTTAATGTAACATACTTAATTACCTGTCAAAATTACATACTTTGTGACAAGCGTAATAGAGATAACCTTATTCTCATTATTCATTATTAATGTTATGGACTAAACGCTTCAAATTCTTTATCAAGAGGAACAAGCATCAGGAGGAAGAATTATGCAGAAATAAAAAAGTATTGACTGTGTCTCAAAGAGGTTACAAGTGGAATATAAAGGGAAACAGGAACAGTTACAGGGGAGTTCACATGGAAAAGGACTGTGGGGTCAGTAATGGCAGCAGAGGAAAGATCAGCAATTTCCAGATTTATTTGGTTTTGTAGGTTTAATTGCTATTTTCTTAAGTGTTGTTCTTGCTTGATGAATTTTGTCTTTGGAGGATTTTTGATCCTTGCTAAAAGTTTAACATTTGTTCCATTTAGGGCAAGATGTCAGGAGGCTTTTTATCTCCGTTTCATTTCAGTTCAGAAAATCAAGTTTCAGAGTGGAATTCAAAATCATACAGCCTGTGTTTCTCAGGTTTGATCACCAATTTGAATTTTCTCCCTTTGGGTGCCAAAATACTTAAACAGAAACTGCTGCAATGGCAGAGGAAGGCAGAAGGTCGTTTCAAATGTTCCTTAACAACAATTACCTGCCTTTAACACTTACATACCAGCTCTGGAACTGTAGCTGGGTCAGTGCATTTTTGGGAGGAGCATCCCAGGAGTCTTTCACCCCTTCTATTCTTGCAGACTTTGCAGGAGGGCACAGCAAGTTGCAGTCCCTTGTTTTTTCAGAAAGGGAAGGCTTGGAAGTGATCAGCCATCCAGCTTGGACAGGAGCTGAACACCAAAGAAAATCCAACCTCGATGGACATGAGAGAGCACAGATAGTTCTGTTTGGGTTTTGTCATTAGAAGAAGTCAACACTTACCCTTTTTCAGGACATTTTTTTCTTGCTACACTGATTTGATCACCTGACAATGTGTCAATTTTTTTTGTTATTATTCATATTAGAGTATTTGCCTTAACTTTTGGAAATAGTTGTATTTCACTAAGAGCAGAAGAAGGCTGGGTTTTACTTCTGTAAGGCTCCTTCAGCAAGCATATTTTATAGCAAAGAAATTGTAGATGGAAAGAGTTTCACTCCTGAAATCAGAGGAACAGGTTTTTTTAAGCTTAAGTAAAGGTACTCAGAAAATATAAGGGGAACAGAGATCACACAAAAGTAAACATTTGTATCACAAATATGACTTACAGCCTATGAATTTATATTCTTGGATGAAAATTCTTATAAAATGCAGGAGAGAGGCAGACATACATTTTAAGTCTGTCATGTTTCTCATGTTCCCCCCTGTGGCTGCTCTTCTCTTAAGTTCATGCAGCACTTCATCTCCCTTTATTATGTTATCTATTGTCACTTTTATTTCTGTTCAAGTATCTAATAATTTTTATTTCCCACTGCTTCTGATCTGTAGCAAGACTCCTCTTTTTTTTCCCCCCATTTTATTATTGCATTTCTCCCTCTCATTTTCTGCAGCTTTCTGTGCATTCCTTGTCTTTTCTACCTCCTCTTTCTTATCCCATTTCTCACCTACTACTTGTTTGGCCAAGCACCGTTTGGGATTAGCATTCAGTGAAGGAAATCCATGATTTATTTAGAGAATTAGAGGTGGCAGTGGAAGGCCTGTTAGAAAAGGGGGGATTGCAAGGAACTGGCAGGAGGAGGCTGTGGTTGGGGAAACTCATCACAAAAATAAACTTCAGGTGCAATTTTTTTGGTCATAAATTACATAGGGTGCTTTTTTTGCATTTCCATGGGAGTTTTGTCCCTAATTGTTCAGTAAGTTGCTGAATATTGTAATTTTTTAAAAAACAAATAAAAAGTGCAGGGTCCTGAAAATCAGAGTATTGATATGATTCTGTTGGTGGCACAAAATACAGCAGTTTTTTCTCATACATGACACATAATGTGTGTTCTGCACTATATGAAAGGTGGCATCTGTGCTCTGAAATGCTTTCATAAAGGCCCACAGGATGACATTGTCATGATAAACTTTAAAAGCAAAAAATAATCTATTGCATACTTAGGGAGTTCTAGAAATTAATTAATGCTAAGGGAGTGCAATTTTCCCAGTTCTGGTTATAATATGAATATTTCAATTCTCTTTGAATTCGCTGGTGGAGATTTGACCCTTATGTTGGTGCAATGTGATTTTTGTCTTTAACAGAATTTATAGCTTTTTTTACTAAAGGATTTTCAAGCAGACATCTTGATTAAATGTTTTCAAATAGGTGATGCAGGGGAAGCAGAGGTACTTAACTGTTATGACTAACCTGGCTGCTTTAAATTTGCACAAAGTAGTCTCTTTTCACAGCACTTGCCAAAGAAAGTGGAGCAATTAGTCTTGCTAACTCTTAAAAACTGTGATTCCCACCATGAAATACTCTGTAGGGTTGGGAATTACTCTTGCAACATATGACTAATGTGTGCCATTTGTGAAGAGCAGTAATGCAGTTAAGGCTCTCTTGAAGTTAAAGCAAAGACTGAAGGAGAAAGTGGGTGTTTCTCCCACTACATTTATGAAAACCCAAAAAGCTGCCACTGCCTGAAATTTTGGAGAGCTTGGACCACTGATGTCCTAAAAGGCACAGAATAAAGAGCATGGGAGACTTTTACTGTTCCATCAGAAAATAAGATGTAAAAATCACCCCAGTTTGGTGTTCATTTCTTTTGGTCATTCTGGGTTGATGGGAGCTGTAGATTCTGTAACCTGTTACAAGTCAACAGTTCTGATGTTCCCTTGGTTATAATACCCTGAAAGGAAAAGAAAAATCAGATTCAGCTCTGACAGAACTGTTCCTTAAGCAGGAAAGGAAATCAGAATTAGCTGCCAGTGAATGGCTCTTGGCAGAAACTTCTCTCAGTCTTTACAGTGTATCTACTGCAAGAAAACACATTAATGGTCAGCTTAGAAGAAAGTTTATGAGGTTTGATATTATATATTTATAATTAATGCTTATTTTACAAGAATTTTATTTTTATGGTTAACTATAGTGAATTTTTAGAAGTAGTATTTATGTCTGGTGATACTGTTCTTATTTTCTGCGTGTTTTATCTCAAGTAGATTTTATTGGCATTTATTTATTTTTACTATTTGTTTTAACCTAGTCTATTTATTGCTTTCTTAATTGATTTTTTTTAACTTTCTCTAAGTTTCATAGTGACAGCAGGATGCATAGAGATTTCACAGCTTTAAATGGCTTTATGGAAACAGAATTAAGCATTTACTCATAGATCAGTGCTCAGGACATGGTGTTTGCTTGTAGTTCCTGGATGGCCAAAACAGGGATGCATTTTCAATGGTGGGGAATACTAAAAAATGATAAAATCCAAAATATTTTTTTTATATGTAAAGTTCATTAAGGCTTTTACATGCCTTTTTATTCTGATTTTAATTGTAACTTTGATTAGATTAAGAGAAAACGGCCAAACAAAAAGCGCATTTGTTGTATTTCGAGAGACTGGAGTGGTACATTTTATGTCTTTAATTTCATTTGCAAGGGTCATAATTTATACAAACAAATATTTTTCCAGAACTCAAGAAAAAAAATAATAAAAATCTATGGAAAGCTTCAGGGTTCCATTCAGAGTAGCAGCTTCTCTTTCTGCTCTTCCTGCCTCTCCTGTCAGTCTGGTTTGTATTTCTCATTGGAAACTTCTCATAAGGGTATTCCACAAATCACAAATTAAAGAGCTTTTTTGGGGGGTACTGTAATATGTGAGGAGCCATGGCAAAGTTGCCTATGTATTGAGGGGCAAAATTCATTGCCTTCTCTTTGACTGATTTCTCAGAAATGTTAAGAAGCTCTTTCAAAGAACACCACGTTGTTATTTCAGTGGGACAGCCGTGGTACATGGAGACATTCAAAAGGGGAAATAATTGCAGGTCTAAGAAGGTCTCCTTGACCAGAAGGCAACATGCCCTACACTGGAGTTCACTATTGGGAGAACTATTTGATATGAAATTGAATTTGCTAAGCTGTCATTCCATATCCTCAGTATCAGCCATCAGGTCGCAGTGAGCTGTGAAATATTCCAACTGGAATTTGAGATTTGCCAAGTCTCTTTAAGCACTTTGCAGGTAAAAAGATGAAGAAGACAAGGTAAAGGTGTTAAGGATATGCTGCTTAAAAGCGACAGTCAGCTGTTCTGCTCTGCCTTTTCAGTTCTATCAGTAAGGAGAGTGACTCAGCAACAAAAGATTCCAAGTCACAAATTAATTATTGTAATCAGATCTTCTTCTTCTGTGGCATTTATGATTACAGCTATATAAGTTAAAAGAAAAAAAAATAATGGAGCTCTGTTACTATTTACCAAAACCAAATAGTTCAAGATTAAAGAACATACAGCAGGATGAAGAATGTTCCAAAGCTTTCTCTACCTTTTGTCCTTCCATCATTTGTTAAATGGTGTTGAGTTGTATTTTTTTGATACTGTAACAATGGGGTATAAGCATCACTTTTTTTTATCTAAATAGTCTGGTTGATGATGTTAAGAATAAACAATAAGCCCTCTTACTACTATATTTAGTGCAAAACTTGTTTTTCCTGTCTCTCTTGTCACTATGAATTGTCTTAAAGGGTCTTAAACAGAGCATTCAGGAGATGTGTATGTTAAGTTCTGCATGTTTCCTAAGAACTTTTACTGCACTAAAAGTGCAAATTGATATTGGCTTATGCAAAGATTATGTGCTACCTTAAAATTTGAGATGTCTTTGGTTTAGAGCCTGGAGGTGGTTTCTGTAAACTGAAATACTCTCATTTCCTTAACACTGATGGGGCCAACTAATCCTAAGCAAGCAGGGCTCGTGCTCCATCCGTCCTTATTGTAGCTGGCAATAAGGGACCCTTTGGGCTTGGTGTGTTGTCCTGACAGTTCTTCTCAGGACCTGATACAGCAGTTGTGTCTGTCAACCTGGGCAGTATGGAATATTTTCACTGGCAATCTTCCAAGAGGGAACGTTAATCTTGGCATCCCTTCTTACAGTCCCTAATCAAGATATTCCGGGCGTGATTGCTCTGACACTGTTTGAAGACTACATCTACTGGACAGACGGCAAGACCAAATCGCTCAGCCGTGCCCACAAAACCTCTGGATCAGACAGACTGTCCCTGATTAACTCCTGGCACGCCATAACAGACATCCAGGTGTATCACTCTTACAGGCAACCCGATGGTAATTATTCTGTCTGTGCTTTCCAAACATATTTGTATATTTAACTAGGCAGCCAGATGCTGGAGTAATGGAAGCTCATTTATCTGTGATTATTATTTTTATTTCTGTTTTGTTTCAAATTGTGAAAGTTTTCAAATTAGCATTTTTAAATATAAATCTGCGAATAATGTTGCAAGCATAGCTGGTATTAAATCCACGTGCTGTGTCTTGTTCAGTGGTGAGATACCAGTTTGGGTGCTTAAAACTTAACCCAGATACTGGCAGGAAGTACATAACTGTTCAGTTGGGTTATAGTGCAAGTTACCAGTTTTTAAGAGGGTGTGATGAAAACTTTTAACCTTCTTCTTTGAAAAGCAAGAGAGTGTTAATAATGCAGAACAATACTGCTATTTAGAAACTTGTTGGACTGAAAGAATGTCAGACAATGTGGGTGGTATGATTGTGTCTTGTCTCTTGATGTCCCCGTATTCAAATTGTTACTGAATACAATCTGGCACTTGGCCTAGATAAGCTAATTTTTTATCTCATTTAAAAAAAAAAAATCATTCTTTCAGTATTGAACCTACATCCATAGCAATATTTTTATTTTTTTGCATACAAGAGAGAACAGCTTAAAGGCAAAAGGAATAGTTTCCTTCTATGGGTTTTTGATTTGAGACATTCCATTGTGAAGCAAGTAGCTGTAATACATCTTTCTTGCTCTCTAAAGCACATAGCCTGCAGTGCACTGAAGTAACAGGCTCTGCTGTTATTTTCCTGCTCTGTCCACAGTGGCCAAACACGTGTGCACACTAAACAATGGTGGCTGCAGTCACTTGTGCCTGCTGGCCCCCGACAAGCTGTACACGTGTGCCTGTCCCACCAACTTCTACCTCGCTGCTGATAACAAGACGTGCCTGTCCAACTGCACGGCCAGCCAGGTATGTGGATGTGGGGCAGCAGGGACTGGATTTTCCTCTGTTTCCCCCTGGTTTTAAATAATGAAATATGGAAGCATCAGTCAAAGGCTGGCTGCGCTCAAAGCATTTTGTCTTCAAGGCTATTAGTGGGAAACAGACTTGCAAATGCCTTTTTGCCCAGAAAATGCAGAACTTGTTCGCTTTCAAGCATTGATGTTTCTGCCAGTCATGAGAACAAATGCAGCTACTAAACCCATAGAAATTGCTTTGCATAAATATTTGTACAGACTAGAAAAATGTGAAGTGTATATAACAATGTTTGGGGGTATTCATGTGTGAATGAACTTTGCATTAATAAAAGGCAACAAGCTCCATCCAGTTAACTACACAGGTAAATGATAGGCCTGCATTAAAAACAATGCTGTAGTTGAAATACAAATGGTAAAACATGTAATGAATTAACAATTGCATCAATTAAAACATTGAGGTGCTTTCCCTAGTATTTGAAATAAATATTTATGACTCTCTTTCTTAAAACATAAGGTAGATAAGTAGAACATACTGATTTCTTGTAAGAGTGCCACTTTGGACTGCTCTCCAGTCTAATAATGGGCTGCTTGTTATAGTACATATGGCCTTTAAAATATTTCTAGTAGTTTGCTTTTCTGGTAGGTCACTTTTATTAGATGTGTGCAAATGACCTCTCACGCTGTTCCATATCTATATGATAAGGATTTCCATCATTAAGAAAAAGGTTTCACTCTTTTTTTTTTTAGGAAATAGTGGTCATTTTAATAAATGATGTATAGTTTAATTCAAATAATATTGTTATTTAATAAACCTTCCCGCTGTCTTCCTCTCTTGTCTTAAGGTGGTGTTTGGTGTGATTTTCGGATATTCATTGTATTTTTTCTGTTTATATTGTCTTGTTGGTACTTCCCATTAAGAAATGAGTAGAAAAGAAAGGTGTAAAATGAGGAAATTCTTAGCTATTTTCCCCTCCTATTTTGCTTCTCAACTTTACTTGGTTTTAAAAAAAAAGACAAGGCACTCTTCTCCTTTTCCATTTTTTTACACTTTCTTTAAAGACACTGGAAGCTTATTCCACAGTGAATTTATATGCTAACACTTGATTGAATGGCTCTGTTCCTGTCTAAATAATTCATTGGTGATCTGACTTGAAGGATTGCATCACATCTTGGATCCTTCAGGAGCAATATTTTAGCACTTGTGGATTCCACAGGATGGAGAGCAGAGTTAAATAGAAGAAGTTTCAGAGAGACAGTTACAAGTTTACACAGTACATTATTTGTCTTTTTTTTTCCCCACTTTTGAAATCTGTTTACTGTTTGCTAATTCATCAGTCTGATGGCATCACATGCAGAGATCAGTAGCAAAAATATACTTTTCTCCTTAGGATTGTCATATGGTGCTGTCAAATCAGAGCTGATCCTACAGTGTAATTGCTCTTGACGATATACCCGCTGTCAGGTGTTCCTGGTGCAAGGGAGCTGTGTGGTCAATACACTGGTCTTTGCACATCTACAGACCATCCTGGGATGGATCTGACATGAGAAATTCTTTGGTACAAACCACATCAGACTCCAGAACACCAAAACTGCAGCCATTCAAGACCCTGATTTTGCAGGCTGTCTGGCTCAGTTTAGAAGGGAATGCCGGTATTTTCATACATACATCATATAGATCATATAACAACATACAAGAAGAGTTAGTCCCCATTTCCTAGAAATAACTTCTTAATGTCATTTTAACAGCCTGAAGGCTCTTGTGGTGAGCAGAGCAGCGCTGGCACCTTAAAGCAATTGAGCATCAGGAAGGCTGTGCTAGCAAGCAAACAATACTAACAGTGAGAATTGTCTGAGTTTCTGTTTGTCCCCAACATTTTTGGGCCTCCTGCTGAGCTCCTTTGAGCTGCATTAACCTATGTGAGGCAGTTTAGTAATTTAGAAGAGCTACCTTTCAACCCAACCCATGACAGGGCATGTTCCTCAAGGTGCTACAAATACGATATAGCTCCAACTATAGGTCCTACTACAGAAATGCCATTGAAACCCTAATTTTTCTTGGCAGAAAAGATTAAATTGACCCAATGCACTAAATTTAATATGCCTTTTAAGTACAGCCTTATTGAATAATCAATTAAAATTAAAATGTGAAGGAATTTAAAAAAAATACATTGCTGAGTCACAGAAATTGAGATGTCTTGCACTGTTAAACCTGTTGGTTTCTTTTCTTCAGACAACAAGTGGGAAAACCAACATCTCTTACAAGCTGCTGGTAACCTGTTCAGATTTTTCTCCCTATTTTTGGCCACATGCTCAGATTTTAGGTTTAGCCCTAGATGTTTCATCAAATAATTTCTACTCCTAATTAAGTTTTCATTTCTATTTCAATCACAACAAAGGTGCAGTGTCGCCTGAGTCCAGAGTAAGACACTGTCAGGGTCTTACAAAGGCTTTTTCTTTTTTTTGCTGCAGATATTCTATCCCTTTGAAAGGCTGGAAGACCTGACATCTGGTTTGCTCACTTATTTCAAACAATATAAGCAATACCATACACAACACTGCACATTAAGGCCATTTTCTGTAACTGTGGGTGTTTTGGGTCTGTCTGGGAAAATGATTTTGTCTCCTTCAACAGTCTGCAAAACCTGAGAATTGAAGTGCTTGCTTTGAATAGGATCATAAAGGATGAAATCAGAATGCAGCAAAATGCAACGAGTGGCTTGTATTGGGACATTGTAAGGCAGTTAGAAATATCATTGAAACTACAATTCTTTCATCAGTGGAAACCTCAGTGCAAAACATCTCCAAAAATATATATATTCATAATACACATTTTGTAAAATTAAAAGCCAAAATTCATTAATGGAACAGCGACTTAAGCAGGGAGTCACATTTTCATAAACTGTATCCTATTTCTGTTTAAAAATAATGAAATGGTGATGCCCAAGCTTTTCCTCTTCCCCTCCTTCCTCTTGCAGTTCCGTTGCAAGACTGACAAGTGCATTCCATTCTGGTGGAAATGTGACACTGTTGATGACTGTGGGGACGGCTCCGACGAGCCTCCGGAATGCCGTAAGTGCATCGTGCATCTGGAGCCCCTCCCTGGCAGCAGGGTCCAAACCAACACAATATAAATATAAACGTTCCTTTATAAATGTTAGGAAGATGATTTTGGGGGTCCCTTGTTTTTGCATCCCTCTCTTCTGTTGCTTGGGTTCTGTCCAATTTACAAAGGGCGCAAGCGCTGCTTTGGCAGCCTGTGAAAGGTTTTCATTCACTCGTGTCTACTAGGAGTCTTTTGAGGCCTTTGGAAAATCATGCATTGTTTTTCATCTTTTAAACTTTTGCTTCATCCCAGTTATAAGCAAGACACAGAATATTCTGAGTTGGAAGGGGCCCACAGGGAGCACAGAGTGCAACTCTTATATTAATGGCCCATTTTGGGTCAAACCCAAAACCTTGGCATTATTAGCACCCTGCTGTAACCAACTGAGCTCATCTCAGTTATGGTTTTGGTCAAGATTTTTATTTTAAAGCCGTGTGCTGAGGTTATAGAATTTGTTATATAAATACAGAATTCTGCCAAGTTTATCTGGGTCATTTTTTATGTAATAAAATGTGGAATTCTAATCTCATTTGCTTATGTTTCGTTGCAATTGTAGAAGTTTAGAGACACATTATTATTTACTTCAGTTTTCTGAGCAACATTTTCCCTGTGATTCTTTCCTTGTTCTCTTAAGCTTATATAAAACATGCTCTACTATATATTCTGCAATCTTACAGTTAATTAACAGTTTGATTTTTTTTTTTTGGTATTGAAAATCCTCACACTTGTTTTTACAATTTTATGATCAGTTCTGTTTTCCTGCTGCAGAGGCCTCTGATGTAAACTTCAACATATTACCATTCTGCATAAGACTCCATTTCAAGCTACACTATGTTTATATAAAATATTACTACAGAGGCTCATTGACTCGAATAACAATGGCTGGGAGAAGGAACAGTGATAGGCCTTTCTTGGGAAATAGAATTAGGGTGGGATAGTGAGTTTCTTCCATGCAGACTTGAACCCCAGTGTTTAGATCCTAAATTGGAAGCCTCTGTTGAGCCTGTAGTAAAGACCAACCTGCAGGGGGTTTCACTGTGTCATTAGTACTGTTAGACAAATTTAAAGTACCAAGCTTTGAAATCAGTTTTGCAATAGCATATGTACACTTTAGTTACTAATATTTATACTCACATTGAGATTATATAGGCAAATATGAAGTTCTTTTGATTAGTCCATAGGGGAAGAGCAGCCCTGTTGATACTTTACCCATTCCTCTGATAGTATTCATAAGCATTTTCTTTTTTCTCAGCTGAGTTCAGGTGTCAGCCAGGACGTTTTCAGTGTGGAACTGGACTTTGTGCTCTCCCAGCCTTTATCTGTGATGGAGAGAATGACTGTGGGGACAATTCTGATGAACTGAACTGTGGTAGGTGATTATACACATTGTGGTCTTCAGAAACATGACAAACTGACTTAAATGCCATGCTTTACACTCTGTAAAGAAACTATATTTTTTTTTCATTTGCCTTTTAAATTTTGAATCTTTAACTTGTTCTTTTTATTCTTTTAACTTACAGACACACATGTGTGCCTGTCAGGTCAGTTCAAGTGCACAAAGAATCAGAAGTGCATTCCCATAAACCTGAGATGCAATGGGCAGGATGACTGTGGAGATGAGGAAGATGAAAGAGACTGTCGTAAGTTTTGTTCAGAGAATTTTCCTCTGACCACTGTAGCTGCTTTTAAACAAGGAACTGGAGTAAAATATGTAAAATACTGCAAATGTCTTCTGTGTAAAACAATATGAGAACATGCAAGCAAATTTCAGGTTGTTTAAAGTCGTTGCAAAGAAGAGGGGGTTATAAACAATTTAAGGCACTTAATTGGGTTTTTGACTTAGGCTGAAACATCTATTTTATTCTTAACCACCTCAAAAAATGTCTCATCCTTTTGAGTCTTTCATCTGCCATGCCTTGCAGCAATGCATTTCAATGGAAAAAGAAAATTTTTGGCCTCTTTTGTTGGAAAAGCTGTAGATCCATAGCTCCTTTTACATCCTTCTACTTTGATTAAGGTTTTTTTTTTTACTTTTTCTATTCCCTTTCCTCTCAGAACTTCTTCATTAATTTGCCTGCATAAATGGATTTGCATTTGCTCAGCTTTTTACTTTTCATAAGTTCATTTTCACTTCATATTTTTTACATATAGGTAGAGGAAGTGCTTTGAGATTTAAAATGGAATCTATTGAATAGCTTGTGTCTTTGATCATTTTGTAATTAAGATGACGGGGCTGTCTCGCAATAAAGCTCCTCCTTTCACTCCGTTCATTACTCAGATCTGCTGCTGGTCTAAGCTGCTTATTCTGAATGAGCTTTCTCAAGGTTTGCATGTGCTGCATTTCTGCAGAGAACATCTCCTTCTCCCAGGGATGGGTTGCTACGGGTACAAAGGCTTTGTTGGTGGTCATGTTTAGTGTCTGGCTTCCAAAGTGCTCAGGAGAGTGAGGGAGTCTCTGTCAGATGATATAATGTTTGTTTGCATTTGAGGTTTCTTTAAAAACTGAATAAGTGGGGTCTGATAAACTCCCTTTGAGTTGTCTGAAACTCAGCCATCAGCTCACCTGCAAGGACACAGTGGGGAGTGGGGCAGGTTAATCATACACACATTTTAATTTTCATTGTGTCTTACCTAGACTTTATTATCTTCTCTCTTAAGAAAGTTAAGTGTGCAGATTTTGTTTTAATAAAACCTTGCTTGTGCCTTTTGAAAATTCTCCAGCTCCCTTTGGGGAGATGACAAAAATAGGGAGGTTTTAAGTAAGTTTACCACAGAGTTCATATTCCTTGGGCTCCTGTCAGAAAACAAGGAATAGGTGAGATTATCTCATTTGTTCTACTTTCAACAGACTAGAATCCATAAAATACTCACCTTTTGCTCAGCTCTGCCACTGTTTTGTTTTATTTATCAGTTTGTAAAAGAATATCACAATAGATACTTTTTTTTACCTTACTCTTATATACAGAACAATATATATAAAAATGACAAAATGATAAATAATATAAACCCGAATGCTGTTTTCTTAAAGGTGTTAAGTTACGCTAGAGGTGTCCAATTTCTGAATTTAAATCCTTAATATTTTTTTCTTTAAAACAAACGTTTTGAATATTCGTGGATATTTTTACTTGTGATTTGCTTTTTTTTTTTAATTTAAAGCTGAAAACAGTTGTTCTCCAGACCATTTCCAGTGTAAAACAACAAAGCACTGCATTTCCAAACTGTGGGTATGTGATGAAGACCCGGATTGTGCTGATGGATCAGATGAAGCCAACTGTGGTGAGTGTGCCAGTGGCTCTGAATTTATTACTGTAGCTTTTTAAAAAAGGTACCAAAAGGAAATAATTATTCCATTGTTTCTGTCCTCTTTTAGTGTATGATAATACCTGGTGTGTCTGGCTCTACCAGTGCTTGCTGAACTGCAATCTTTGTATACAGAGTAGTTTATAAAATGCATATTGCACTGCTATTTTATTGGCAGGAGCTGCAAATGGGTATCTCAATTTCTGTCAGTCCAGTCTGCCTGCTTTGTTGTTGCTGAGGATCATAGTGAATATTAATAATTGTGAATATTAATAGTGAATGTTAAAGTGAAATAATAATTTGAAGATCCTTTTCATTAAGACTGGCTGTATAGAAGAAGAGTCCAGAGCAGGTTCCAACTTGGCAAGACCGACTTTTGCTTCTCTGTGTGATCTCCTCCAGCTTTGCATCCCCATAGGACTTTTCCAAGGACCTGTGATACTTATGGAGCTTCTGTACTTTAATGTCATAGCTTGAGGAAGCAGATCCTCTACAGAGATCAGGGATAGGATTGCACCATTACCAAACCAAGCCCTAATTTATGGCAGATCTTATACAATATCCAGAACCACAGTGTTCTACCCCACTGAACTGGGTTATTTTAGACCCAAGAGCATTTAACCAGAAGTTGGGGAAAAAAGAGAGATGACACTTTGCAGCTGTTCTCAGTCATTGCTTGCATTGTTTGAAAGTACTGAGTCAGCTCTTTTTATTGTAAAGAAGAGACAATAATAAATTTAAATATTTTCCCTGGGGAATGGATTACAGATAGATCAGAGGCAGACTGAGTGGATCAGTGTTGTCAGAAGATCCCTGAGTATGGATGTCAGTGCAAAACACACACTAATCATGTGCAGGAAAACTTGTGAAATTTAAAGTCAGGCCCACAAAGGAAAATACAGAAAAATGTTCTGCAGTGGAAGAGAACCAGAATGGTGGAATATTCAAAGCTCTCCTCTTTATTCATCAACACATGACTCTGGCCAGGTTTAGGCCATCTATGGGACAACAGAGGAACAAAACCACAGGCTATAATGAAGGACAGAGCACTGAGAAACAGCTGATTTTCCCTGGATGTTTCAAGCAATTGACACAAGCAAGTATATAAAAATGTTGGAGGTGGCAAATATGCCTAGGAAATGGAATTGTTCCTCAAGGCTGGAAATCCAAGACCATCACTTGAATTGTGAAGGTGGGGAAACTGAATCCTGCGGACTGGGGAGAAGTTGCAGTCCAAGAAATCATTTGGCTTGAACAAACAGTGGGTGCAAAGGAGATGAACCTTTACGCCATAGAGAGATGTTGTATGCTCTTCTGGGATATTATAGACCCAACCCTTCACTGCTCAGTTCCTGATCAACTTCAAAGCTCATTTCTCCTGCATTGTCCCACATCACCTTGATCTCCAACAAGCCATTTCTTTCCAATATGGACAGCTTTCCAAGCTTTCAGACTGTGGATTCATATTTTGACTTACCCATGCAAGCCCAACGCATACAGCTCAGTCTTAAAATAATTCATCTAATATTATCCTCAATAAACAAATTTTTAAAAGCAAGGAGGAAGAATTTATAGCAAGTACTTCACTGTAAGTCATCATTTGAGCCAATAGAATGAATAATGTCCAATTTACTTGAACAATTAAATAATATAGAGGAGTACTGCGTGCAATCCCAAATTCAGCAGGTTTTTTCAGTCACAATATATACAACTGCATATGTTGGTTCATGTCTAAGACTCATCTTGCCTTTTATCCTGTCTCTGGCAGTGACCGAGAATGAGTATCTGGGGAAGAATATGTGAGCAAAGCTGGCCTGCAGTGAAACTTCCCTGGGATCCTCTCCCAGGCTCTAATAATTTGAGGATCAGAGATATTGAAAGTCACATATGTCTCTGTATGCAATAACCATTCATATATTTCATTCTCTTTTGACCATTGTAAAGTTTCCACAACAAGCTGCAGCAAAGAGTTCCACAGCTTAATCACACACCTTCCTGAAAAAACATCTACATTTTTAGTTTTCCTCTCCTACCTGAATATATTGCTCTTAGTTTTTTATGAGACAAAAGAATTTCTTCTTATTCACAATTTCTGTGCCCCACACAGTTGTGTACACATAGTACAGCTAAGCCTTGACAAGAACAGGGTGGGTTAGTCACATTTTGAAGTTTTCCATATTTTTGATATTTGAAATATGCTTAAATGGCCTTATTGTGGCAATAGTTTCAACACAGTTTGGTCTTCTGTGGTTTTTTTTCCAAGTTAAAGATTGTTATTTTTATGGACAAAATTTGATAGAATTGAATTCTAAAGCTGCAAGCTGAGTATAAAAATAATCTGCATATGTTGATGTAATAGTAACTTGTTATTGATTAATTTCTAAAATGCTTCCAATGCAAAAATTTATTACAGTCATCCTTTTTTGTTTGAGTGCTGCATAGCCCTGTGTATTTTGCTTAGGCAACATCTAGTGCTGTGTGTTATTGGAGATACTACATTGAGTAAATTTGCTACAAGTAGTATAAATGTATTTAGTCTTTCGTGGTTCCTTTCCAACTCAGCCAGTTGAAGTAGAATTAGGGAACAGATGTTCCTTAATGAGTGTGTGGTGGTTTTTGGTACCCAGTAGGTAGGGTTCATTTGTGCTTCCTGTCCAGGCAGCTAAAGAAAGCCATTCAATTATGCTAATCCTTGTTCTCAACTTTAATATTTTACATCAAATATGGGCCAGTTGGAGTTAGAATCTGAAGGAAGCTGTGTGTGGTCTTGAAAAGTGATTATAATATGCTTTAAAGGTTATGTGTATTCCGGGTCTTTATTAGCATGGTGTGTCAACATTAATATGACTGCTTTCTACTTCCTCGTTTTTTTAATATTAATTTTATATTAATTTTATTTTTAGCCTTAAGAGTCAAAGTAGGCTTTTCTTCCTGATGATGAAGAATGTGTTCTTTATGAAATTTGAAGGATTCATTATATTAACTTAAACTTCCTTTGACAGGCGTATAATTTTCTCTCTGCAGCATCAGTGACAGCCCAGCAAGCTCTAGAACAGAAAGCTGATCTTCGATCCAAAGCGAATTCCTTTTCATTCTGGATTTTGTCCCTCTCAGGCAATCACACACAAATGCAAAAAGATGTGGACTTAAAATCCCCAAATGGCAATGTAGTGCAATTATGGTAAAATAGTGTTTTCATTTGTAGGGATTGATATTTGAATCAAAATGCTTTTTAGGGTGCCTTTTTTTTTCAGGCTGTTTTGTTGTTTTTTACTTTCCCCCCATTTAAGCCTTCATTCTGTTATCCTCATGCTCAATTAGAACTATTTCTAAAATAAAATCCTAGTTCAATATGCACAAAAGATGAACCCCAACCAAGAAGCAACTACCTCAGGTGATCACAGAAATTGCTGGAAAAGGGCCTTTGCCTGTTGCAAAATATCAGTGAATCTCTTAGTAATAATTTGAGGAGAGAAATATGAAAACTGAGTTATCAGTACTTACTTCTTTGCCTTTGTACCATTCCTATCTGAACTTTCACTTTTTAAGGGAAAGGGATTTTAACTTTCCCACTTATGACAAATGAAAAAGCAATTTATTGCTGAAGACAGAAACCAAATGTATGTGGGCCCATGTGTGCTCTTCAGGGTTCCACAATTCTAAAATGAAAATGGTCTTGCACTCTTTCCTCTGAGTGGAGGAAATCCATCATTCTCCAAGATCAGGGAGTTGTTACACAACTTTCCCAAACCTCCTTTGTTATATGCTATCTCTAGTATTCCCAGTATTTTCCTTAGTTCTTGTTAATGTGAAGAAGTAAATACAAAACAAGCAAATCTGATTTGTAAGACATTTCCAACTCTAAGCTGCTATGAGAGGTCAGAAGAAGAATAAATCTTTCAGAGTTGTATTAAAAAGTAATTGAATATTCCTTTATGTTTGGTAGAAATAGAATAAGATTAAGATTCAAAGAGTAATCATAAAGCAAAGCTTACACAAGTGTAAAGAGGCAATGCTAGAAACAGGATTTAGCATCCTTGAGAACGAGGTAATTCTTTTTGAAGAGTAAGAGAATATATATTGCATATTTGCAAATGAAGGGATGGCATCTCTGTATTCTGTGTATTACTGATTAGATGTTGGTGTCTCTATTGAACGTGGAAGGATAAATAGGATATTCCCATGTCACTGTGGTGATACCTGTCATTGGTATTTAGAACACATTTTGTGGTCAAATAACACATTGCAGACTTTGCTAGAAGGACATTAATAAATACAGGATGGATTGTGGGGTGGAAACGTTGTCTTTTGCAATGCTACTGAATGAAATACAAGTCTGTCTTATGTTTGGGGGCAATATTTTTGCTAAATATTTTTAGTTGCTACCAACGCAAGTGTTTTGGAAATACCGTAATCAAAATATTATAGTCTGTAATCTTGAGAAACATCATAGGGAAAAGTATTTTGAGAGAAATCTTCTCACAGTCATGATATGAGCAGAAAAGAAGGAACCAACACCGAAGGCAGATTTTTGATTGCCCACAACATCTTTTACCTCCATCTTCTTGATATTCAAATGCAGTTTTCATTTATCACTCCAGTTCTAGAACCACTCCTAAAACATAGGAGAAGAAACAGCACTTTGGACCTTGGTGTCAAATATAATCCCCCTGATTTGTCGTCCCTTCTGTTTCACGAGCAGAAGCAGCAGGTTGATTTCAGCTGCTCTTCCAGCCCCTTGACTTGTGTCAGGGTTTGGATCTCACCGAGCTGCCATGGGAAGCTGAACTGACCTGCTGGGACATGGCCTGGCAGAAATTTCCAAAATTCCCATGGAAATACCCCACTGACATGTAATTTTAAATATGTCATTGAGGTTTTCACAAAGCAAACCGGTTTGTTGTTTTTTTTTTTTTCCAATGAAAATGTCACGGATAACTTTTTAATTTCCTTCATTTCATCTCAGTCCTTCGAAGCTGAAAGAATTATTCACACAGAAAACACAGAGGCAGCTCCTTCCTTTTGGAGGAATTCAGGATATCTCCAAGAGGCTTTGCTTTCTCTGTAAATAGAAAAGCTCATTGAAAATTTACATCATGAAGAAAATTTTTCTGAGTTTAGCAATATAAGCTTTAAAATGTTTTGCATTGCATGAGTAGACTTCTAATCCAATACACCAAAATCAAAAATCAAAGTGCAAAGTTTTCTGTCAGATTTGATTGGTCTTAAATTATTATATGCAAGAATAACTTTTGAGAAATACATATTTTTTTACATTTTTCAAATCGATACCCTTGTGGTTTACTTGATCTGATCTTTTGTAAAGCAATCTTGCAGAGAAATTCAAGAAGTTAATGTAGTTCTTGAGGTTTTGAGATCTCGTTGAACTAATTTGGGATCCCTTCTGAATTTTGTATTTATAACTTTAAGTAACAGTTTATACTTAAAGAATATGTCAGGAGAAATAAGTGATTCCTGAAAGTCATGTTTCAAATGTTATGGTTGCTCCTTCTTCAATGTATCCAGCAGTATTGTCACGTCTTTAGCAGAAATCTGTCCCACTTTGACTCTTTGTTTGCAATGCTGTAAATATGATCCACCTTAATTACAGATAAAAAAACTTGTGGACCTCATGAGTTCCAGTGCAAAAACAACAACTGCATTCCAGACCACTGGAGATGTGACAGCCAGAACGACTGTGGAGATAATTCTGATGAAGAAAACTGTAGTAAGTAACTTTTACCTCATCTGTTATAAGAAATAAAGTCAGTGTAGCAATATGTAAGAGAAAACTTTTGAATTTTGATAAAGTACAGGTGTCTGGTTTTATTCAACGCCTTCTGATCTGTTGAAAATCAGTTGACCACAATTGAAAATGTCCCTTGATGAAATTCTCCAATTCTATTCATTCTTGTAAAGAGCTGTGATCCTGCACCACCTATGCAAAAACGCTTCTCAATAACCTCATTCATTCAAAAGAAAAATTGCCATTACTTTGTTATTTAGTTGCATTTGACATCTCTCAGCTGTGGATAAGAATCATAAAAACTGCTTGGTGATGAAGGGATATGCTTTGTTAACGATGAAGTTGGATCAAGCACCACTGCCCATCACATCCCTGAGATGGCTTGCCTTGTTTTGTGTCAGGAGGAGTCTGTTTCTGGGCTACTCAATCACACCAAGATGTAGATGTGGCTACTCAAAGTAGCTCTGTTAGCCCAGTTCTCTCCTACCTATGAGGAACCTGAAGGCCTAATAAATCTCACTCTCAAGGAGTTAATTTAGATTCAGTTTTCAGGAAGACATATCAAATCATAACAGTTCTAGATCATTATCATTGCCTTTATAAAATATTTAAGGAGAGAAATTCCACAAATAGTTATGCAATTCCTTCTTTTCAGTTGGCAGTTTTGGTTCTTCTTGTTCTTTTACTTGGAAATACAAGAAATTAATATCTGGTTTGTAGCTAATCTTGAACACACAATCCTGATGGCATATCATGAATATGTATTTAGTATCTTGAAGGTAATGATATAGACAGCTTAGGAAATAAGGCAATCTTATGCTGAGTCCCTGCTGTGTGGCCCCTTCCCCCTTGGAGACCCAGTGTCCATGGAGAGAGTGTCTCATTCTGCTGGAGAGGCTCCAGTGGATTTGTCTGCCTCATAATTGCTACCTGCACTGGGAAATGTGATGAGTTCCTGCTGTAGTTTTTATATGCAAGGGTTTCATCTGAAAAGGAAAATGTCCTGTGGCTCAGAAAGCACTGAGAGCCTTTTGTTGTTGTACCCTGGGGGGTTGACACACAAAAGCTGTCTTAGCTTTGTGGGAGGTTTTACTTAGGAATTGATTATTAGAGTCGGTTTCTTATAATAAAAATAGTAAGAAATTGTCTTAGGTTCTTTTATTCTCATGTAAAAATCAAATAAGGGGTCATAGTTTTGCTATAGCACTGTTAATCTACATGACTGAGCAATCTTTTGAAAATTAAAAAAGCCAACAAAAACTTCTACAAAATCTTATTGCTGTTTGCAAAATAATTGTTGAGGATTTTATTTTGAATTTGCCATGTGTATCACCCAGTAGCAATAACTTTCTTCCTTGAAGTTTAATCATCATAATATGAACTGATTAAAAGGAGTTCAAGTAATGAGGGAGCAGTCATCTATTTGTTTGTTTGTTTTTAATATTTATTAAGTTTGCCAACTTTGTCTTCATATCAATAACCAAGTTATATGTTCAGTTCTTGGCTATTCTCTAGACTTGCAGTAAAGAAATCTGCAATTAATTGTAATGTATTGAATCAGTGAGATGAGAGTACCCAGACACAGCCAGTGCATCAAACTAAAGGATGTTTTTTTTTTAATTTACTTTTGATTGTCAAATTCATACTTAAATTCTAACTATTAAATCCCATATTCTACAGTTTAAATTCAATACAGTAGGCTGAGAGATTTTTTAAAAGTCAAAATCTTGGAAGAGTTGGGAAAGTGCCTAATATTGTTCAGCTGTTTGAAACAGATGTATAAAAATTTTATAGACTATCGAGTCACTTATAGAATAAAGTATAATGGAACAAATATATGTGAAATTAGAACTTCAAAAGCATTTGACAGATTATATTACATTTCACATTGTGATAAGTTGTTCATAGCATACATGAATATACAAAGTGCTGTCAGTAATTATGTCAGAAAACGAGTTGTTTCTCAAGAATGCAGAAAGAACTCACTGAATTATAGAAGCTCAGCTCGAGGATTTATATTTTTGTATATAGTTTGTTCACATGCAGGAAAGTCACCATCCTGGTGAAATTATCAGAGGTGTAAAAGAATGCACATTAAAAAATGTCATATATGGATGTGAAAAATTATTAGTGATATCATGCAAATCATTGTGCCCCTTCTGAATTTGTTATTTATCTGCATTTATCTTAGTCTTTTGTTCTTCAACTATATTTGGACCCTCTGAAATAAGTAAGAGTTTTAGGAAGGATATAAGTCTTTCATGCAATAAGTAGAATACAGTGTAAACTCTTCTGAGGTAATATCTATATGGAGAGGGAATTTGCTCTCAGAGCTTATTTGTATTTTACAAAACAAAATTAGAGCAAAAATAGTGGTTTATCTTTCAGGCGACTTCAAAAGAAAAATTCCTGAATTATGACTATCATTCCTGCTATGAAGGCACCAGTAATTTTTTATTTAATGTAATTAAAGAAAATGTAATATACCATAAACATTGAAGCAAAGCAAACATAATAATGCTGTAGAAAGATATGAATTCAATCAGTGTAAAAATATTAATGTTGCTGGAAAATCTTCCTAATGCTGTTTTGTTGCTTCTACAAGTTGTCAAGAAAACAAATTAGTTAATTTTGTCCTGGGATGAGTTTGTATCTGAAATACAATGAGAAGTAGCAATTATTTAATCTTTACTGAAAAGGTTTTAAAGGAGCATATTGAAGTAAAATAAGCTGGAGCATCTCATAATATCACATTGAATAAATTGCTGTAAATTCACATTCTTCATATTGCCTAAGGCTCAGCTGACTTGGTACAAGAGACAGTGGCTTGTGTGGGGTCACAAAAAGCAGCGTGGTGTCAGTGCCAGCCAAAGGCACATGTGCTAATTAAGGGTGACAAAGTGACGTTAGGCTGCTAAGGAAAGTTATCAAAAAAATAAGTAAAGGAAATCTGCATTTAATTCCACAATAAATACTTGAGAAAACGCCAGCTATTCCCACTTTAATTATCTTGTGCTCAGCAGCATTCATTCTGCAGGATGCTCTGTTTCTAGCAGTTCTGGGATGGACAATTCCAAGGAAGGCTGTTTGGGTTTTTCTCTCTTCCATTTTGCCATGTGCAGTGGCTGGGATGGCTTCAATTCCCTTCTTAGTGGCTCCTGTGGTGCTGTGGTTTGGGTTTGTGACCAAACAGTGCTGGTGACACTTTTAGCCGTGGCTGAGCGGGGCTTGCACAACATCAGGGCCTTTTCTGTGTCACTCTGCTGGGAAGGGACACAGCCAGGAGAGCTGGCCCCAAAGGACCCACTCCACACTGCATGGCACCATACTCAGCAAGGAAAAGCTGGGGGAAAGGATGAGGAAGTTGGGATGTGAAGAATTATGCCATTTGTCTTCCCAAGACCATTAGAGATGGTGGAGCCTGGCTCTGCTGGAAGCAGCCAAACACCTGAAGGAATTGTTTTGCATTTTTTGTGCATTGTCCATTAACCTGCCTGCATCTCTGCCCCTCCAGTCTTCAAACTCTTCCCCTTCTGTGTGGCTGTGGGTGGCTTTGCTGCTCTCCGGGGTTAACTCACAGCATCATCACAATCCTGTTTTGCTGATATTGTTTGGGTGGATCATACTTAACACTCTGCTTTGGCTTATTGCAAAGTTTGCACTCCAGCACTATGATGTAGTAATAGATCCAATGAATGACTACTCATCAGCAGGGAGTGTAGCCTACGCCCCCTAATTCCTCTAAATCTTTGTCATCTACTGCCAAATGCCAGGATGGCTCAAGAGGTCAGTGTACACTTCTAACTCCTTTTGGTTGAGGTTCTCCTATCCTCTGTTTATATTGCCTTTGCTTGGATTTTATATGCAAGTTCCACCTTTCTTATTATATAAATTAGTTTCTCTAAAAGTTTGCTTCATAGCAGCTATTGCAAGACAGAATTTTCCCTGGAGCAAACATATTTATCCTGTACAAATACAGGTAAAAAGTACATGGTGCATTTCAAATTCGCATCCTATTCTAGAAACAATTTTGTTTTTTTTTCCCTGAGACTTGTATAGCAGTGCATCAGTCTCCTAAAAACTCCTTTCAATCCATGACTTACTGCAATGCCTGTAGCTGTTAAATGCAAAATTGAAAACATTTTAAAGGTGTCTCTTGAGATCCTTTTCTTGCTCCTAAGTTGACGTCAAATGTCTGTTATTATTTTACTTTAAAATGTGAAAGAAGTAGACTGTCTTACGTGTTGTATTACAAATAAAATTTTCCTAATAATTAAAAAATGCTTTTCTTGAGGATTTTCAGGAATTTTATAAAGCAGAAGCTAAAGGATGCTGTCCTTCATTTGTTTTACAGAAGTCTATTAATACTTGTTCCTCTCACAAATAATTTGAACAGTGCTGTGTTCATATGTTAATCACAGAGATGGATTCTACCAGCAGAGGAAATATTTCCTGCAAACAGAGAATTGAGTAGTTAGCTCGTTGTGTATGTGTTTCCAGAATCAAACGTCTGCTTATAAATAATTCATTAGCAGTATAGAAAATGTATTTGCTTATATTTTGAAAATCAATTAGAAACAGGACGATTTTTTTTTGTTGTTTGTTTGTTTTTACATGAATTACTTTTTCCAGAAAACGTCTTGTGTAATGGTCCTCATTTTCAGGAGGAAAGCACACGATGTTCTGCTGGGGGAATGTTCCACGCTGGTCCCATTGCCAGTGGTTTTGTGTCAGCAGTAGTGAAAACACAGAGCTCTACAGGCAGTGAAATAAAGAAACTCAAACAGCCAGTCTCACCTTCCCCAGGTTCCTCCATCACTCCCTCCACCCTGCTTCTCCTGTGTGCTTTGCCTGCACCTCCAATTAATTTTGTGTCCTCTCTTCCCCTTTATTGTGTCCATCTTTTATAATGACTTCAGACCTCCCTGGGTTTTGTTTCTTCCCAGGGAGTAGAACAACATATCCATTTATCACAGAATATTCCATTTATCTTTCAACCTTTACTGCCTCCTATTCATCTGTGTTGAAGAAATTACTGGATGTGGCACTCAGTGCCATGGTCTGGTTGGCAAGGTGATGCTTGGTCAAGGGTTGGACTCAGTGATCTCAGAGGTCTTTTCCAACCTAATTGACTGAGTAATTCTGTAAGCTCCTCCACTTCTTTATGTAACATGTGCTTTTTGCTTCCCTAAAATAATTTGGAAATTCCGTCCTTACACTTGCCTTTATTTTTTTTTTTTAACTTTTCTGCATTTTCTAATGAAATGTCACTTGTAGGTTTCTATGAGAGTATGCTGTACTTTGACTCTTGCAACTCCTTGTCATCTTATTCTTTTAAATCTCTTAAACAGTTTTGTCAGTATTAATTTAGTGGATTATTGTCATGCCTCCACGCTTATTTTCTGGAAAACAGATTCTGCTTGAAACACCAAACCTTAGCTCTTAAGTGTTCCATTTTCCATCTCAATACTGAATGCTTAGCACAGGGGAATCTGACTCTTGGCACTCACACTTATACATGTTAAACTTTATGTGATAAAAGATATGCTACTGCATGATGGAAAGTCAAAAATCTGGATGGTTCTAACTGTATTGGATGTTAAGAGATGTGAATTGTATTTCTAGCCTGTGGTACATATCTCAGACATTAATTGAAATAAATTCATATTTATATCAAAAGTATCACGTAATTCTCCAAAGAAATTTGATACTGAAATGAAACTATTTTTATTACTAGCTTACTATATGTAAATAAAATTTAGTTATCAGATGTTATGGAACAAGATCCTCCACTCTTGCAGTCCTTATAGATTGCAAGATAGTGGCTTTGCTTTTGTTATAGTCAGTCATTGACTGGGGGATTTTGTGTGTAAAATATTCCATGGAAATGCTGGTAAACATAGAGTTGTGTCTTTTCTTTATTCAGAGCCTCAGACATGCACTTTGAAAGATTTTCTCTGTGCAAATGGGGACTGTGTTTCAGCCAGATTCTGGTGTGATGGAGACTATGACTGTGCAGACGGCTCAGATGAGGTAAGCATCTTCCAGAAATAGATTTCTTGAGAAAATGCATTAGATGTATTATATTGTTGGAAAATGGATTTCCACATGCAAACGTTTTAAAAAGCAGCAGTGGGAACTCTACACATGAATCCATATATGCACATATTTTTACAAAATTAAACCTATTGGAGTAGTTATTATAAAGAGAGAACATACAAGTAAAATCAGGTACATGACTGGATTTCATAGTGTATAGGAATACAGGCTGTAACTTCTGTGACCAGCTGCATGTTCACCAACATTTATATTAAACTCTTGATCTTTTATATTCCTGGTTTCCTTTGTACCAGAGGTATTGTGACACAGGCTGCTCAAGGGATCAGTTCCAGTGCTCCAATGGGCAGTGCATATCAGCCAAATGGAAATGCGATGGCCATGAAGACTGCAAGCTTGGGGATGACGAGAAGAATTGTATACCAGGTATTGATTTCAAAAATGCTGAGGGACAAAAGAAGGAGGGAGTAAAGCAGAAAAAAAAGAAGAAAATAAGTCAGCAAATCAAGATTTCTCAGGCACTAGAAGTGGCAGGGAGTGCAAAGAAATCTGAAATACTGGACCTTTCGAGTATCATTGTGTCTTCCTTACCTGGGTTTTGAAAACCCTGCTGATATGGAGCTGTGCAAAATGAGCCTTGGCGGGGGAACAGTATTTAACTATATTGGGAAGTAATTTGGTAATATATATTCTCTGCTCTGAAAATGCCAGTAACTCTTGGCATTTTACTAAATTATCTCGGGGAGTTTTTTCTCTTTGTGGTGTTCTTTCAAAGATTGAGTCCTTATGCAAATGTTTGCTCTACCAAACTATCGTTTTTGTTGTTATTCTTTTATTTCCTTTTTACCTCTTGGAAAATACATTTGTTTATTTTTGCAGGTATTGTCCAAAATTTTTTGTAAGCTTCATCTAGATGAGTGCAACAACATACAAGCCTATGACAAAACTCCCCGGGTTTACAATGTGACAACAATATGCACCTATATTTAAAATAAAACTGATTAATATGTATAGTAATAATGTGTATTTTCTAAAACCACGGATTCTTGTGAATTTTAACTTATTTCATTATAAGCACTTACATAAATGGAGGTAAAGCCTAATCCCATTATAAAATATTCTATTTTTAGACATATCATAGAACGAGTATAGTCAATGGGTATGGTTACTTTATTTTCCAAGTGTAAGGAAACCCTGAAAAGAAATCTCAGTGGTAAAACACAAATAACCTTTCACTATCATTGCACAGTTCAGTTTTGTCGAGTACTTCATTGCAGTTTAAAAAAAAAGTCTGGAAAAGCTCTTCTCACCTACAGACACAACTTTGCTCACTATGTTAACCAGAGGAAAAACTTATGTATAAATTGTCTTTTTCTTAATGCTCAAATATGTGTTTGTAACCAGCATCTCCAACCTGCTCTTCAAGTGAGTACGTGTGTGCCAGTGGCGGCTGCATTTCGGCAGCTTTGAAATGTAACGGGGACTACGACTGTGCTGATGGCTCTGATGAGGTACCTGGCCATTTCTCTTGATCTTTTTTCTTCTGATGTGATTTTTTTTAAATAGTTTTGGGTCTCAAATTAATTGAGAGGGCAAATATGGTTTTCTTGCATCCATTGAACGCTGTCAGGTAATTTAACCCCAGGACTTTACGCTGCATTATGTTTGCTCTGTGGCCACCTTTTGGAGTAAACAAAAAGTCAAAACCTGAGCGTGATTCTGCAGGAATTTGCATTAGAAACTTCTCTGTACAGGCAGTGTGGACAAATTTGGGACAAATTTGGCTCCCTCTGTCCTCTGGGTCCCTCTAAAACAATCCTACCTGGCATCTCAGCCTTCCTGGGGCTTCAGGCCATGCTTTTCCTACGTCTTGCACTGTTGTTATCTTGTGACAAATCATTACCTTCATAAACAATTTTAAGAGAAAAAAAACCCAAAGTAGTTGTTATTTCTCATAACCATAAAGGTGCCAGTTCTATATAGTATAATATGAATATAATATTATCATATGAAGGGTGCCTGACCAAATGCTACAGAGTGCACGTGAAGGAAATTCCACTCTGGAGGTTTCTAGCCCTGATCAATGTGACTATGGACCAGTTCCTGCCCAGGGTGGTTTCCTCTTAGGGCAGATGACTTCAGAGATGTAAACGTAGCCATTGTTTCCATTACTAATACAAACAACATAAAGAAGACATATCAGAACCTATGAAATGTGTGGATACCATTTCTCCTGGACTTCAGTAACTATTTTAACTGCGCATTTAATTGTCAGGGGCAACTTCCTTGTACTAAATGTGCAGGGCAATGAACAGTAGTGTTGGGAAATGTTGTCAGGTTTGTCTTAAGCGTGTTGTAATGTGTAGTTTACATCTCTATTCACACAGATGGATTGTGTGACAGAATGTAAAGAAGAGCAGTTTCGCTGCAGAAACAAGGCCTACTGTATCCCTGTCAGATGGCTGTGTGATGGGATCCACGACTGTGTGGATGGCAGCGATGAAGAGAACTGTGACCAAGGCAAGAGGCACTTTGCTTTAGAAGGCATACTTTACTGGGCTTTTTATTAACACATGTTGCAAGTTAGTGGTGCCCTGACCATTCTGAGTGATGAAAGGAAAGCTCTGTGACCTCTTTTGACACCGACAGTACAGCAGCTTCACGAGTGATTTGCAGGAAGAAGTAAACCTTAGGTTGTTTATGATTCTCATCTCATTTCTCCTTTGTGTTTCCTTCCCCAGTGACAAAAAGGTTGTCTTCTTACTGGAAGTGTATTCATTTTCATCAGAGAAATCAGTAATAAATCCAGTTAACTTACAGTTTTATAGGCAGCAATAAATTACAAGACCACACACAATAAATTACAAAGACATGCCATATTATGAACAGTTGCTAAATAAGTAATCTTAAGACCCCAGTTTTATTTTGTAGAATGCTTTGGACTGGAAGAAGTCCATCTAGTTCCAACCCCCTGCCATCAGCAGGAACCTTCCACTAGCCAAGGTTGCTCCAAGCTCCATCCACTTTAGACTTGAACACTTCCAGAGATGGGGCAGCCACAGCTTCTCTGGGCTCTGAAGTTTGAAAAAGAGACCAAAACATTCAGAAAATGGGAAGAATATTCCAGAGATATTTAGATGCAAGAAGACAGATAAAAAAGTTTGAAAGGAAAACCTTCTAGTTTGTTTTAAAACTGCTTTAAAAAGAGCTGGACTGTATCTCTTTAAAAAACAATGAAGTGTAAGTAAATAGTAACACACTTATTTTCTCTGAAGCCACATTATTCTTTGGATAGCATAATGGAGCTTCTGTGAACTGCAAATTGCTTATAATGCAATAAGAACCCTCTTGCCTAGTTGGTTATTGCTATAATACTTTGTATTTATGTCACAATTATGATTCTGTTGCAGAAATCTATTTTATAAAGGAATTATGACAGCCCGAGAAACCACATGAAACAAATGCCAGTTTATCTCACTGATGACTAATTTTTTCATCTTTGGAAATACAGCAAACACAAATAGAGGTTTATTCTAAAATAATATCCACAAAATTTATCTGTAGCCCACAGTGCATATTTATAAAAACACCTCTCTTCAATCTTATTCTACAACTAGAATGATGGTTATATTGTGATTACACACCGAATTATTTGTATTCATGTCTTTCATCATGAAGAGTACTTTAATTTTAAATATTTTCCTTGGATAATAATACAGGATATTTCTGTTAATGTTCATAAGTTATATTTGCAATGGGAGTGAATTATATTTGGTAACATAGCATAAGAGTTCCCAACATCCTCTCACACTACAGGTATTTCATGGAAATTAATTTTCTGGATTAAAAAAAATTAAACCATTTTGAGCTTTTATAGCAAAAACAAGCCTTCTGTTGCTGTTAATGGGGTGTGAACAGGGCACTGAATGACTAAGTAAAGAGCCACTGGAGCCTGATCTAGCTCAGTGAGTGGGTGTAATGCGTTCAGCTAAGCCACAGTGAGAGTTTTGGCATTATCATATAAGATTTCATTGTTTCCTCTTCTGCAGGTACACAGCTTTATTTCTTTTATGCTCTACCCCTCTCAGGAAACTGAGAACCAGTTACCATAAAAATGTGTTATATGGGAAATTAATTGCAAGAACTTTTCACAACTTTGTTAATTGATGGTGGTAAAATTTAGTCATAATTGTGAAACAAATTCCTTCTTACCTCTACAGATATTAAAATCAATTTTTAAAGTTTGAGCACTCCAGCTTAAAAGACTCTGTCTCACGCTGAGTCCCCTTTTGTTAGATGATTCAGACTTCACTCAATACTGAATTTATTCTTGCTGCTTTCCGTGTTCAGTAAATTTCAGAATTTCAAAAAGGAAGATGCTGTTAGAGTCTACCTAGTCTTATCTGCTCCATGCCTACATGGCTAGATCTTTCCTAATTACAGCATTTGTAGGTGATGGGGATATCACAAGCCTGGCCAAGCCTTTTGCTCCTCAGAAAAGGTGCTACCTCATGGCTAAGGGGCTGTGACCACTTTGGCTGAGAGAGTGGAGTGGGAATAAGTGAGGATCAGACACTGACATGAAACAAGTGGCCTCTCACACATTTGACTGAATTTCTGTATTCTGGTTTATACCATTCTCTGATGGCACAAATGACTTATGGACCAGCCAGGCCTTTGCTGAGAGGCAGCATCACCAAAGGAAGCTGCAGACAGGCAATTAAACATCTGGCTGAATGCAGGGGGAACATTTCTGGCTGGTGAGTTGGTGGTGTCTTTGGAACTGGCCTTTCTAGTCAGGCCAAACGGTAATTCCTAGATAACAGTCCTGAGAAGGAAGTTTGGGAAGGGAAGAGATTTTTAAATTAGTATTTCTCCCTGCTTCTCCAACCCATCCATTTGGGATCTGTAAATTTAGCTATGCTACATGTCATTCTCTACCAATAGTATGTGGTGTGTGGTTGTACTGGTTTTATCCAAAGCTGACATTCTTTCTTTTGTCTTTCTGTTTTTCTGCCTTTTTTTTTTGTCGTCTTTTCATCTTCCCAGGGGGAAATATATGTAGAGCTGATGAATTTTTGTGCAATAATTCCCTCTGCAAACTACATTTTTGGGTTTGTGATGGTGAGGATGACTGTGGAGATAACTCTGATGAAGTTGCTGAAATGTGTGGTATGACATTACATTTTTCAATGCTTTTCATGTGATAAAGCAAGAAATGACATGCAAGATATATATGTATTTAAGGACAATTGTCTAAGTTTTGATTATTTTGCTTTTAGAAGATGAGCTTGAAATGTGGGATATAGTTTTCTGTTGTTAATGTTTTCCATGTAATTTCAGATATGATATTTGTGAGAAATGAATCTTTTCTGTAGAAAATCCACAGGGGATAAAAGTTACTTCTACGGTGTAATATCGATCATCATTACACTTGTTTTAATTCTGCTGCATTTACTGATCCTAGCAAAGAGGTATCAATTACCCTTATCACACAAAATAATTTCACTCCCTAAATGAGGAACTTACTCTGCCAACACTGTTGAAGTGTTCTCCCATTGGGTACCAGAAGTTAAAATCAAGCACCATTCATATGTCAAGTACAACTGCGTTCCTGTGCCTGTTTATTGCTTTGTTAAGGAGACTTTGAAGGAGGTTTGTGAATGCTGGCTGGGTAATAGCTGATTCTTTTCTTTAACACACAGTAAAGTTTCCATGCCCTCCAACAAGGCCGTACAGATGTAGAAACAACAGGGTTTGTCTGCGACCTGAGCAGATTTGCAATGAGGTCGATGACTGTGGTGATAACTCGGATGAAGATCACTGTGGTAGGTGATATTACCTTTCAAGGCATTCAGATCAGAGAAAACAACTTGAAGGCAAACTTTGTTACAGAGATCTGCTTGTCCTTCAGTAAAGCTTAACTGGAGGTTAGTAGATCAGAATTTGATGTTGAAAGAAATTAAGCTTGAAATAAATTCCAGTTGCTCAATGCTTCGTAGTCATTCCCATTTGTGTGTGCCTAAAATAATCTAAGAATCTTAAATACTGATTTATTTGTTTTTCTCTTATTAATTTGTAATTCTATAGATAAAATCACATCTAAAGCAAGACCATGTAAAAAAGATGAGTTTGCTTGTAATGATAAGAAATGTATCCCGATGGAGCTACAGTGTGATTGGTTTGATGACTGTGGAGATGGTTCAGATGAGCAGGACTGCAAAATGAGTGAGTTTTTGATCTGGTTTTGTGATGGTAGCAGGAATGAGACAATTAACCGAGACATTCATCTGTGCAAAACCTACTCAACAACACAGAAAAAAAGATTACTTTGTTTTAGTAAAGTTATTTTAGTAAGGTTATTTCTTTTAGTTAAAAACAGGAGGTAATTCTGGGCCACAAGAGAAAGGCAAATTTTATGGCAGCTAAAGCTGTAGGAGTTTTTAGAGTAGTTCAAAGTTCTTGATGAAATTCAATTATAAACTGTTTGTTTCATATCTGCAACAAGAAAAACTGTAGTATTAAATTCCTGGTTTGAAATGCAGTATCTCAGTTACACATTGTCAATTTGTATGCATATTTAGATAAGAACTGTAATGTCATTAATTGTTAAAAATGTACCTGATACTCTTTTAAGAGAATGATACATTTATTTGTTGTTGTTTCTTTAGGTCTCATTTTTTAAGAGTTTAAACAAATTTATCAGCGATTTTTTTAGACTTTTTTTTATGTTTAGGTGTCAGTGAATATACATGTGAAGATAATGTGAACCCTTGTGGAGATGATGCATTCTGTAATCAGACAAAAACATCCCTTTTGTGTCAGTGTAAACCTGGATTTCAGAGAAACAGGAGGAACAGACAATGTGAAGGTACAGATATTTTCCATCATCCCTCACTATAAAGTATTAAAAGTCAACTGTGTGGTCAATTTTCTGTACTGGAGAAGGAGATAATTATCACATACTAATTTTTCTGCAGAGTAAAAGCTGTTCCATAGCTTTGGGATTTTTACCTGGAAAGGTTATCAAAGATTTAACATTGGTTGTGAATGTCAAAAGGTTCAAGTCAGACAATTAAATGAGTTAAGGGATAAGAATGGGTGACTCAAGGTATAGTAGATTATTTAACTGAGCTGTTGGGATTGGTGATTAAATTGGCATATGAGAATATTTTAGGGTGCTTAAAATAATCAAGATGCATAAGACAAAATTGGAATTAAAATAAACAGAAAGAAAATAAAATTCTTTAGTAAAGGGAGTCTGGACATACATGATGCCATACTGGTCAGCAAAAAGACATAGCTGGTATAATGAAAGGGTTGATTGGAAAGATAACTCTTTATTTATGCTTTAGTCCATGATGTGATGAACATGTTGAATAATAGTCCTTTAAACTTCAGGTATATAAATTGTGATTCTTTCCTTCATAGATATCAATGAGTGTATGGTATTTGGTGCCTGCTCCCAACACTGCAATAATGTTAAGGGGTCATACAGATGTGCGTGTGAGAAAAATTTTAAGGAGAGGAATAACAGCTGCATAGCAAAAGGTAAGGCTATAAAAATCAACCTAGACAGACAGCACTAAATCATTTGTTATCTGCATGGTTGGTAACATTAATGTGTGGCAGATATTTATTTTTAGGTAAATATTTCTTGAATAGTTCACAGAAATAATTCCTAAAACCACTCAGATTTACTTTTCATTTCAGTAAGCAGTATATTCTTGTAGTTTCTATGTAAATGAACTTACTTAATGTGAAAGTCCATTTCCAGCTTTTTCTATTTACAACAATAAATATACAAATAAGAAAAACAGATTATGCATTAGCAAGGACGTGAAGCTTTAGAAGCTTGAGAAAAGAATCAACTCCTTCATGGAAATATATTTTAAGAATAAATTAAATAGTGTTTGGAGTTAATATTTTGCTTTGTGTTGAGAAAGTCTACAGAAGTTATTTAAGTGGAATTTTTCAAAGTATAATGAGCTAATTACGTACTCCTTATATAAGTCAGCTGCCTAGTTGTGGTCCAGTGAAGGTAAAGAAAAAAGCACACATAGATGTTTTTTCTGTCGTTCATTTGCACAAAATGGAGGTAATTGTGAAGTCTGGGTATTATGTAACTTATAAATCATGAAACAAGCAATAATGCAGCTGACTGAGCAGAGTCCGCATCGTCTTTATGGATCTGTGTCTGGGTAACTCAGAGTATGACCACAGCATCTCACCTGGATTTAGTGAGACTTTTGGTGGGATTTGGAGCCCTCAGCACAGAATGAGTGTTGAGCTTACAAGGTGTGGTACTTCTACACCTTTGTGCCCAACTATGAGCAGTTCCTGATCTCAGCCTTCTGGCCAGTGAGCACATCTTGTGTCCCTATATCCTAGAACCATGGCAAGTTGGAGCATGGGAATTCCAGTTCCTCCTTCTTCTACAGTAATGTAGGTACACCCATAGTTAGATGGTGATAGTCAGGTTTCTTACAGGCATTGTCCACATTTTTTGATGCAAATTTACCATGGAAAGATCATATTAATGAGTCATCAGTAATTCCTACATAATGTGGACTCTATCAATGTTTAACATCATTGCCTATTGCTAAAGAAGTCATGGGAGCCAACAAGGTTACAAATTGAGAATAAGGATTTGTTATTACAGGAACACAGACATAATTCTCAGGGCTCATAATTTCAAAATCTGGGAGTCATTATCCTACAGCTGAATTTTTCACAAGCTTCATTTCCATTGTAATACAGTTCACCTTTCCCTCTTTCCCTCCTTGATATTTGCTTTAATGAAACTCCTTTTTGCATTTATCAGGAGGAGGAGAATAAATGGTATTTGGTGTTTCATACTCATAAGGAGAAAATGTGTTGGACAGACATGGTTATATATCTATGGATAAATGTGATATGAATTGGAAAATAAAAATAATATAAATGCATTCTGATGTATCCAGCACATTGTAAACTTTCTCAAAACTTGTTGAATGGATACTAGAGAGCATTTTGTGATGAATAATACGCTTTAAAACACCTGAATCAAGATGATAACTGGGAATCCATTAGTACCAACCACTCACAGGTATCCATGAATGTTTACCATCTGAAATGAGATGCAAAAAACAGCTGCACAGGTTCTGTTGTAGTGGATTTCAAAACTTCACTGCCTCCACTAAAGATAGAATCATTCAATTTCTAATTAAGCAATTTAAAATAATGTTTACTGACAGCTCTGTGTTCCTTTAATATATATGTTTAGAACCCCTTAAAAACACCATGCATATAAAAATATGGGCTTAATGCATAATATCCTGTATTTTTGTATACTGCTTAAAAGTATTCAAATTCTTTTACCACGTTCTCTTTAAAATATAGTCTTAGGTGTCACACTGTGAGTTTGGAGACCTCTGAAGTAATGTATATTGATATCAGAGTATCAAGAGTTGCATTTATTGCCCAGAGTGTTTTTGCAGCCTTCAACAGCCAGAAAATAATTTTAACATAAGAAATTATATCAGATAAACACCAAAAAGCTACTTGAGTGTACACCACTGATTTTGCATTAGTTGACATTTACCTTATTTTTGTTTCATTATAATAATCCCTAGGCTCTGAAGATCAAGTTCTCTATGTTGCTAATGACACTGACATCCTGGGTTTTGCATATCCATTCAACTACAGTGATGCTCATCAGCAAATATCACATATTGAACATAATTCAAGGATAACTGGCATGGATGCATATTTTCGAGGGGATATGATTGTTTGGAGTACTCAGTTTAATCCAGGAGGGATTTTCTACAGAAAACTTCACGACAGAGAGAGAAGGCAAAGTAGCAGTGGCTTGATAGTAAGTGATCAAAATGAAAGATTAAATGACACCAATTTCTTTTGTCTTATTTTTCTGTTTTAATGACCTGTGCTAATTTCATAAATTTAAATGTCTGTCTGAGAATGATTTTATTTCAGTGGTATGTTTGGCTACTAATGGCTACCTGTTCAAGACTCTGACAGACTTGGCAGTGTCTCTAAGACAACAGGACTGTAGTATTTAAAAAGCTTTTCTGCAGAGGAAAAACCAGTATATTAAAAGCTTAAAAAGCCTGTATGCCATCAAGATTTTTTTTTTATTTTAAGAGAGAATATAATACAGTTATTTAAGAAGAATGGCATGAATTTCAAATCCTTGTAAGAAAATGCAGACAGGTTAAAGACAAGCTCAGTTTCTATAGTGACTATATAAACAATAATATTGTCAAAGTTATAACAATTAGAACATTTTTTATTCCTTTATATGTTGAGCTGCATAGTATCTTGTTTTGAATAAACATGAATGTAAGTTTGCACTTCTCAGCAGAAATGTGAATTTTTCTAAGCTAGGGTTTTGTCAAGTGGTCTTTACTTGAAAATAAAATAAATGCAGACTGATACCCATTTTACCTAATATATTTCTAAAAAATTCCCTAGGAAGTGATAGTGCTGAGCTGAATGTGATCTTTAAATTAGTGTTTCTATAATGCTGTAAATTTAGATTTTGGATTTTTCACTCTTAATCTGACAGAGCTGAGTGTTCAGTTTTCTCTTGGCCAGTAATAAATGCACTTGGAATGAACACGTGTTTGGCTGTTCCATGTTTGCTGAAGCTCAGGAGGGGGAACAGTCCTGACCTTCCATCACATGAATACTTTTATATACCCAGCAGAATAAACAGGAGCAGTAGCAGTAGCCTAATCTCTCATCTATAATTCATATACATCTGAAACCACTTCTAAGCACATCCATCCAAGGATATTTCCTTTCCAAATGACCTTTCATACCAACGGGGCAAAAAGCCAGAGCATGTAAACATTAATGGACACTGAAGATACCTTGTGATAGCAAGAAGAGTGGTTTAAAACCATCCTTTCCACTTGCCCAGCAGAAGAGTCTTTACTTTGTTGATAGAGAGTGTATGTAAAGTAGATCTGAAGTAGAAGATAATTCATAGCATTTTCCATAGGTCAGCTGTGTCATTCGATTTTGCAGGAGGACACTTGTATTGAAGATGTAATTCTACTGGGGTGTTTTACTCGTTTAAATGTGGCAAATACCTGTGCCTAAGAAATCCCAGCAGACAGATCTCTCTATTGATTTGTTATTAGAAAGTAATGAACTTGTAAAGGTTTGTGGAATTAGTGTTGAGGGGGTGGGGTTGTTATTTATTTGTTTTCTTTCTTTTTTGGGGGGGTAATATGCAGATGCATTCTGCAATTGAGGAGAGCATTCTGCTGATTCCCCACCTCTCTAATGGGTCTACACTTGCTTACAGGTCCATAGAACTCAACAGAAGCTTTCTTGAGACTTCTTTGTAGGCCAGGCATTGAAATTTTCACAGCTGATTTGTCACTGTCTCCTGTTTAAACTAATAAATATTCCTAGAATTACCATTTTTCTAAAGTACTGAAACAATTTTTCCCTTTTATATCTCTATTACATTGTTATGTGAGAATACTTTTTGCTCAGTAATTACCTTTTCACTTCAAAATTATTGAAAAAATGATGTATTTATATACCATGGTCTCCTATTCCCTCAATGCAGGTAGGTCCTCATGACAATGCTTGATCCAAGCCACACAAAGCTTTTTTGCAAATCTGTATGTGGAAAATGCACAGATTGTACTTGACTGTACCTTGGATACTTCTTATTTATATTTGTGACACATTTGCTTCTCATTGTACTAAACTATTCAGTTATTTTCCCAGCATTATCTCATTAATACTCAAATATTTTTGCCTTATATACGACTGATCAGTTAGGTTAATTGGTTTTATAGTGTTGCTTTAATATTGTCACTGAAATTTGGTTTTAAAAAGCTTGAGAATTTCTTAATTTTAACCCAAGTTTTTTAATGAATAAGTTTTCAAAGGTTACATTATAACTTTTATATCTCGACTTTGATATGTAAATCAGGACAGTAAACTTGAACAAAGTCACCTGCATTTTCAGGTAATTACATTAATGCAAAAATCCATCTCAACCAAAATTGCTCCATGGAATTAGCATATCAAGAGCCTTCCTTCGAGAATAGCTTTAAGTAGCTCTCCTATTTTCCTGTGAAAAGGGGTTTAAGCCTGGTACAAATTGCAGCATTAAAGGAGATGGTAAATATCAACTCTTCCGAGTTTATTGGCAGATGGAGAGGAGCCTTTCATTCCAATGGAGTGCCGACAGTGTCAGTGAGCTGGTGATAACTGTGCAGCTGTTTCCTGGCATGATCCTTGGAGAGAGATGCACGAGTTACCTGAGGTGAATGCTCAACACCGAGTGACCTCACACTTAAACTCGAGCACTGGTCCTTTTATAGAAGAGGACAAAAAGCTGAACATTCAAATAATTACACCAGGGAAGCACAGGGTTTGTAGTGTATTCAGTCAGTATATTGGGAGCTTATTCCAGCCCCAGTGCTGTGGGAGCTTAACAAGGACCCTTTAGCACTGCTGGGGTTTATCCACAGGTATTCTCCCAGTGCTGGCCCAGTGGAATGCAGTGCATCCCTGGGAATGCAAACTAATCCTGGACCCTGTTCTCTAAATAGCACTCATTTATGATTTTCCCTTAGAGCTGGAGGTGGTTATGTCCTTAGGAGACCCTCTCTTTCTGGTTGGGATTTTTAAACAATCCTACTCACGTAATACAAATGGTGGTTCAGTGAGATGTTCATCTGGTGAGGAAAATTTTATGTTTTGGTGAGAAAAAGTCTGAAAGTTTTCTAATATTATTGCGTTTCATTTATTCTTACTGTTGTATTATTTTAAGTTATTTTAACCAAGAATAAAACATTTATATGCATTATTCCACAGCAATTCCATGCCAAGAAGATCTGTAAAGCAAATAAGACAGAAGATTGCTTCACCTCTGCTTATGATACAGATTAGATTTTTCCTTTAGTCTTCTTGTTGAGCACTGCAAAGTGAAGGGTTCCTGCTGCACATGTAACATGTTTTCTTCAGTCAAACCCAACTTCAGGGGCTGAAAATTTTTCTGCACTCTACCCATTGTATCAAAATGCTTTCCAAGTCCAAGCTGTTACTACTGCTTTCCTTGTCCTTTTTCCTGTCCCTTTTTGTTATCAATTCTTTGCCTTGAAACGAGAGTGTACAGCAGACAGGAGTTCTGATCAAAACTCCTCAAGCTGGCATGGTCTGTAGTTGTGCAGACAACAACGTGCAAACGATACAGGGTTATAAGGCTTCAAACCCCATTTTCTGTAATAAGTTGTAGTACATTATATTTAGCATCAATGTGGGCTAAAACCACTATAGAAAATATTAATGTGGTTTTCTTCCTGTATTTTCTACAGTGTTTTTCACTGAGGGCTTTGGGATGAGACATCATACCATAGCTCTGTGTGGAGTATAATAGCTGGATAATCTTATTACTTCCTTTTCCTTCCTTTTTGAATTGCAGTCTGTAACATTTATTTCCTTTATTATCAATCATTCAAGCCAAAGTGCCTTTTTCTTAATGAAGGTAGCCTTGAGAAAACAATTTTGAACTACTGACTTGTTCTTCTGCAAGATACCTTAGAGTTGCAGGTGGAGTTTACATCCTTTCATTGCAGTGTTTTTAAATATTTCACTGTATTAAACTAAAAGTTACTTAAGTGTAAAAAGTAACATGAATCTGTGGCTGTGCAGCTGCTGTGAAAGATCATGTCCATAAATCTGACTGTGACATCTGTTCCTTTTAGTGTCCAGAATTCAAAAGGCCCAGGGGCATTGCTGTTGACTGGGTGACTGGGAACATTTACTGGACGGATCACTCCCGAATGCATTGGTTCAGCTACTACACAACCCACTGGACCAGCCTGAGATACTCCATCAACGTTGGCCAACTGAATGGACCCAACTGCACCAGGCTCCTCACAAGCATGGCAGGAGAACCATATGCAATTGCTGTCAATCCTAAAAGGGGGTGTGTATGTCATAACATGAGTTTGTTTTGAGAGTTCAGGCAAAATTGCAAAATAAAGCAAGAGAAATTTATGATGCCTACAAATGTCTAAGCTTTTCCAAGTCATTTACTTCATTTTCCTGCTCAGTTTACCTGTGTGTAATCCACAGTCAGTCGTCTCCCATCTGGCAGGATGGTTGAAAGGCTCATAATAATTTAGAATCTGTGAAGTGCTTTGAGGTTCTGTATGGACATCCAGCTTAATTTTTTATGTGTAATACTCTTAGGATGATGTACTGGACAGTTATTGGGGATCGCTCCCACATAGAGGAATCATCTATGGATGGTACTCTGAGAAGGATATTGGTTCAGAAGAACTTACAAAGACCTACAGGTATATGGCTTATAATTTTTCCTAAATCCATCTGGTAACTCACTGTAGATTTCAGTTCCTCAGTTCCCAAAGAAAAAAGCAACAAACAAAAAAAACCCAAACCAACCAAAAACCCAAAACGTTTTTAAATATGTGTTCTGCTTATTCATGTGCAGTTGTTATTCAGACTCTTAGTTCTGTTTTCAAATGATGCACCTTGAAAAGACTTGGAGTTTTGTACCAAAGCTCAACATGGTTTAACAAATCAGTGCAAAGTACTGTATATAATCAGTTAAAATGTTATTTCTTCAATACCATTGAACAAGCAAAAGCAATTAAGGGAACACCAGTTAGTGGTGAGAAACATTTCTTTAAGAATGTGTTTGCAATCTCACAGCCTGTTCTGGTTGCTTTCCTGAATGCACTGCAGCATAGGACAAAACAAGGTCTAGGTGTTCAAAGAAGCAACAACTTAATTATTTCAGTATTTTACAGAGCTATTTTGAAGCCTGACAGTACTTGAGATTTTGTGAATTGCATTTAAGACTCCATTGGCAACATAAAAGTAATTTTTACAACAAAGGAAATCATAAATTCAGAATGAAGTGTGTCTCTTAAATAGCAGCGTCATGTCTTAAAACTACAGACTATTTTTTCATGACCCATTTCTTATGCAATATTTGTTGTTTCTCCAAGATTGTAATGATAATTTATTATTATTGTATTGCAAATCAGGGGTTGCCCAACCCCTAAGTGGTAAGCATTTCTATTGAAAGAGGCTTCTTTCAAGGGGAGCTATCTGAATATCTAAGCACCTCAACAACCTTAATGATATTTTAATCTGTTGTTAAGTCATGTGCTAAGGTAAGTTTGTGGTGTTGTTTATGCAAATTACACCCAATCCTTAAAGGAAACACTCTATTGACATGATCAGGTTAAAATATGACAACTCAAGGAATTACATATGTGATAAGGAAAGCTTTGTGGAGAGAAAACACAATAATAGTGTTAACATACATAATAATAAATTCAGTAAAAGCTTCTGATTGTTCAGACTGAAGTAAAACAGAATTTTATATTTATCAAAGTTGTTACATATTCTTTACTGGGCTTTTATTAGATATTGTGAACATATCAGATATAAAATTCATTAGATTTAGACCTAATTGCTGTAATTGTGTTCTTGTTATCATGGTTGATCACCAAGGTTATGACCTAGAGAGCACGTCACCACTTCCTTGATCAAAAGGGCATTTAACCCCCTCTTTTTGGCCATCCTTCTTGTATTAGTGAAATTCTTAAATTTTGTTGGTAGGAATGGTACCCAACTTACCTGAAAACGCAAGCAATGACCAGAAGCAGGACTTCTTAATTTCTTCTTAAATTTTCCATTCTATATTTCATATAGAAAAGTTTCTTGCAAGCATTTAACCAGGTCTCTGTCTCCTTACAAAGATGAATAAAATGAAAATGAAGAAAATCAGCAGAATTACCAAGACATGGGTAGTCTTTGCAAAGAGGGAGTTTCACAAATGCCTTGCCAGAGTGTTGCATTTTCCTGTACTTTCTGCCTGAAAACACTCCTGTGACATCCATCCCTCTGTGCTTTTTTCTTCCTTTATTTCATGGTAGGAAGTAGATACTTATGGAGTCTTCTAATTTTTTTTTGTCAGATATTTCACACAAATCCACGTCTTTGTAGAGGGAATGCAAAGGAAGTATTCAAACCTTTAATATTTTCTTCCAAATAAGACTTTACTACTATTGCTTACACTGCTCCTGAATTTATTACTGCATATGCCTTTTCTGTTTTAAGTAGGAGGGAGGGAGAATTTGAGCATTTGGGCTTGTAGGATTTCCATAGAAATGACTTACACAGGAGTGCTATACGTATAAAACAAAAATAAACACTTTTTTTTCAGTGTCTTATCTTTGATACTGTGAAATATAAATTGAAAATGTTATTTATTTATTATTTGGTATTTAGATATTCATATTGAAATGTGAAGAATAATTTAAAGCTGGAGAGTGAGGACCTGACAGGTACCCTGTATCCCACACAGCTGACACCCTGGGATTGCCTTTTACCTTTTAAAGAGATTATTCTCTTTAGCTGTATCCCTGAATACCAGGGTTTCTTTTAAAGAGGCCTTTTATTTTTTACTGGAGTTTCAAATATAAACATATTTCACTGGTTTATGAGTCAGACTTTCTCCACTTCTTCTCATCCATTTGTAGCTGATTAATTTATGACCCTAAGAGGAGTATTTTTGCTGTTATGTATAATTTCTTTTGATGTATTTTTTCTGATTTACCTACATACTTAAATAGGAAGAGAAAGACTTTTCCCCATTCTTGTTAAAAATACACTGCAACTTCAAAAGCTCAGAGTGAAATTATTTTATGGTTCAAATACTTTTTCAGGTGGAAGTTTTTGACATGACCTAAAATGGTATATTAATCAGTTAATCATTCTCTATGAAACACGAGCTACCTGATTTAACTATTTAATTATTCCTAGAGGCTGGGTAGTTGCAATTTTATCTACCTTTCATTCTCATCTGTGCTCTCAGTCACTCATCTTGTGCTTTCTTTACATAAGTGAATATGTATACATCTACCAATATTGCTGTTTAAGTCCTGTAGCACTGGTGTAGTTCAAATAGTCTGATTTGTAATTTTGTGATAATTACTGCATGTAAAATATTGTTGGTAAGAATAAGAACACAGTTATACACCTGTCAAAAGAGGATAAATTGAGAAGATTCTGTGAATTCTCAAAGCCTTGTTTTTGACATGCAATCCCACTGGTGCTGCTGCGTCGAAAGCTACTGGCATATAATGGATTTCTGTTGGTAAAGCAAGTTACAGGGTTAGAATCCATGCTGAATTCCCACCCAGCATATATCCCTACCTGCTGAGGATAATGGGCTGGGAAAGGTTCTGACCTTGGCACAGGAAGTTAAAGAAAGTAGAAAACCACTCTTGCCCCAAGGGAAAGGTGTTACATTTTATTCTCCTTGCTTTCCAGACATCACCATTTTTGATGGACACAAGGATACGGATGATATAAAAACGTACAGTTACATAAAACCACTAATTTCTCCTCAGGTTTTATATAGCTGTCTGACCTCTGTCTTCATTGTAGGTCTCGTAGTTGATCAGTTCAGTCAGCGCTTGTTCTGGGCTGATTTTGAATTGTCTGTCATTGGCAGTGTTCTCTTTGATGGATCCGATTCAGTTGTGTCTGTGAGCACTAAACAAGGTATGGAGAGCTTTTCTATAACATGATTCCTACTCTCTTTCATATGCCTGAAGTTTCACTATTCAGAGAAACTCTGTCAGCAAAGAGCAGTGATTATTAAGTAATATTTAGTGCTTTTGTTAGACAATACTTCAGGTATTACCTGACCAAATAGGTATTTAAGATAATATAGCTTTAAGATAATCTAATAAAATTACTTTCAGGGAGCAAAGATTCAATGCTATATGATAATCTCCAAGTTTGTTATCTAATCTTTAGCTTAGGTAATATTCAATAACGTTGGGGTTAGTATTTAGGCTTGGTCTCACTTGGGCTGGCACAGCAACAGGAGAGCCTTGACTAAGAAATTAGGGCTGTCTGCATTGAACAGGAGCTGCAGCATTTGTAGAACAGGTGATCTGAATCAGTTCTGGGAGAAATAATGGGCTTGGCTTTCAGGTCAGCAAGTAATCACAGAATTCTCTAAACAGAATTGGAATGAGGAAAGTTCCTTTGATGAGAAAAGATGAGATTCTACTTAAGCAAACTTTGATTTTATGGAATTGCATGTTGGCATTCTAACAATTCTTTAAGTAACAATTTAGGAGTAGAAAAGAGAAGGGAATACATTAAAAAAAGAATATTTGATAGCAGGCTTTTGGAGAGAATTGCTTAGTGGGTACTGGGGTTTCATCAGGGTGATGTTACATCTGGTGCTATTGAATGTTAACCAGAATTCACCAGTGTATTCTGGAATATACTGGGAGAAATCTCCCATAATCCAGATTGGGCAAGACCAGATCTAAATCATTGTATTTTGGTTTTAAAGCATATTATTCCACAACTTGGATCAATATACATGAAGGTATCCGTGGCTTCAATAAGAGATGCATTTCTGGCAAAGAAGTTTCAGTCAGAAGCCATTGCCTTGTTCCATGGGTAAATGTGTGCAATTCCACAGCCAGCTGTTAGGTGCTCTAATAGGCTCTCAGAGCTCTTAAAATGAGGAATTGGTAGAGCTAACGATTTATTTTGCATTAATTTGCTATAATTATGATTAAAAGACATATAGTACAAAACCCAACTTTTCAAATATATTGAGCAAGCTGAAGTAGCTTCTTTGATTTAAAGCAAAATTATCTGTTTCTTCCATGTCACATACTTGTAGCTAATGTGTTGTTCATAAGTATGTTGCAATTAACAGGTTGTAGTATAGAGTTTCATTACTTTTCAATAATCACTCATTTTCTGGGGCTGAATTGTGTGGAAAACTTGATTTTAGTTGCCTGAAGTGTGGGAAGATGACTTTTTTCAAGGCAGCCTCTCTGGGTACAAAACCATCTGTCTGAATAAAAATGTCTTTAGGTGGTAATCATAGAAGAGCAATTGAAGTTGTTATTAAAACAAAGCTATTTATTATTTCAATGTGGATTTGTATTTATTATTCATTTTTCTTCAAGGTTTACTGCATCCACATAGAATTGACATTTTTGAGGATTACATATATGGAGCAGGTCCTAAAAATGGTGCATTCAGAGTGCACAAATTTGGCAGGAGCCTGGTGGAATATCTGAGTGTGGATGTTGATAAAGCAAAAAGTGCCTTGATTTTTCACCGCTACAAACAAATGGACTGTGAGTAAGCATAATTACTTCAAACTCAATATTGAGCACATTCATCTGGGGGTGGGAGGGTGAGAGGAATTAATCAAGTGGTATAAATATAAACCAGAGCCTCAGTGCACAAGCTGGAAATAGATTTAGTTATGTATCTTTATATAAGCTTGATTTAGATTGTTTGATGCATTTTCACTCAATTGAAAGGACATTGCACAAGTGTGCCCACAAATGCCTTTTGTACCTGCAATGGAGATGAGATGTGAAAAAAATAGAAGGGAGTTGAATATAAACAGCTCTAGCCAAAAGCAGATGAAGTTTTTTACTCCTTATTACCAATAATTTTTTTCTTACTGTAATAAATTCTGTCCATCTCTGAGTCTTGCACTGCTGTTTGAGTGTGTTAATGGGCTTTAGGCTGTTGATATCCTGGAAGCTGGAAGAGTATCAGAATTTTTATATCTCATTATTTATCTTGTCCCAGCTTTAGAACAAAGTTCTAAATTCTAAAAAAAAAAAAAATAAAATGTTTTTAATATTTTGTCTTTTTAACAGTGCCTAATCCATGCTTGGACCTGACATGTGAATTCATTTGTTTGCTCAACCCCTCTGGTGCAACATGTGCTTGTCCAGAAGGAAAATCATTGATGAATGGAACATGCATTGATCAAAGCCTCTTAGGTAGGTATTGAAAACTGCTGGAGAACCAGAAAATAAACAGCTGGTCAGGTTTTGTCATTGCAAAAGGCTAGGCTGTCTGCAAGTCTGGTTTTGTGATATTGTTCATTTACATATTACTGAGCTGAAATGGAGAGGAGGAAATATGGAGAAGCAAAATTCCTGAAAATTCCACAAAAACGCCCTTGCCAATATTCATCAAAATTAAAAATGAGCTTTCAGCTGAACTGATACAAGATGACCTTTAAAAGTGAATGTGTCTGCATATTGACCAAAAGAAGCTTGAAAAGCTCAGAAGCGTTTTGGATCCCAAAATAAACATTAGCAATTTAGGATGGAAAAAAAATAACCTGAAAGACCATCAAGAAACAGCTCTGCTTACACTGCAGCAATAGTCAAAAGGCAGTGAGAGCAACATCACAAACAATAATGGCTTTGAAGGAACAGCCAAAGAAAGGAAAAAACCACAAACAACTGAAATATTTGTCTCTACAATTATTTTATCATTTTAATATTAGTCTATAAGGGTTAATATGAAGACACAGCAAACCAGACTTCATGGGAAAAGAGCTTCTAAGTTCTTGCTGTATTTTAAAGTGGGGAAAATATTTTTCATAGAAGATTGTTAAGTACTTTAAAACTGTTTTCACTCTAATTTAGGCTGAACCGAAGGTGGTCAGACTGCTGGAATGAATCCTTAGCCAGCTTGAATTTCAAAATGTTCTAGAAATCACAGAAAAGTATTTCTTATGTATGTTATATGTATTAGGCTGTTTTTCTGATGTCTGATTTCAGGCTCAGAAGTGTAAGTGGTAGATAATTTTGCAAGATCCTCCATACTTAAAGTACTTAATTTAGCAATTAATTTAATTTACTTGAAATGTCATAATTCTGTGGAGAAAATCTCATCAAACTATACTGCCTAGTCTTCAAATATTGAATTAACAGAACTGTGTTTTAGTGCTTTACAATTAATAAGCTGCCCAACTCCTGGCACAAATCAGTTTGGACACCTTCCCTGCCCCTCCAAGTGTCTTGTCCGGATTTTATGCTGATGCAGCACCACACAAAAATTGTTTTGAATTACCCATAGTTACTACTTAGCTGTTGAAGAATAGACAAATAAAAGCCTGTTGGTTTTCATTGCTGAATTGCAGTAATTTGAACCCATAATTTCAGCAAGGCTACAGTTTTGCTAATGGGGCAAAGGATTATGCCATGGTAATGTTTTTTTGGGGAGGTGTGTTTCTGTTAAAGAAGTGAAGAGGCTTTTAAATTACTTCACTGCTGGTTATAAATTTTTATGGATAGGCAGAAAATGCCTAGAGAAGCATTTTTAATATATTGATAATTTTCTGTACCTTCCCATGGCTGCAATATCTGTTATGACTTTTTAAAGGGCTGCTGAATAAGTGTTTCTTAGGTTTGTTTAGAATTATATATCAAGTAATGTCTAGCATAGGCTTTCTTGTACATTTTTTTTCCTGGCATGTTGTTTTTGTAATAGCAGATTGCAGGTTTTGTAGCCTCACAGATGATAAATTAATTGACAAAACCTCTGTATTGTATCATTTTAACCAAGTGTATGGTTTTGCACTATTTTGATTTTTTTTTTTTTAAAGAGACTATTAAGTGGGTGTTAAACATTAGTCTCATGCTGACACTCCACTTAGAATTCCAAGGATCAGCAGAGACGCCTGGAAAGATCAGAGCTGACCTCAAGATGAGCACCTTGAATTAATGCAGGTCCATAATTAAAGCAGACTCACAGTCTGCTTGCCATTAATAGGTCACCAATAGCCTGCAAACAAAAGACAAGTCCATTAATAAACCAAGTTCTTTTATTTGACAAAGTTATACAGTACGGAATAAAACATTATGAGCAGCAGTTCTTTTGTTCCGTTTCTGTTAAAGATCCACAAAACATACATGAAATATTTCACTTACATCTGCCTTATGGAAATCTGCCACTGTATTTTCTTCATTGTGTCAGAGCATTTTTGGCACAGTTATGGATGTCAGTAACTCAAAACAGAAATTCCTGCCTTATTTAGCTGTATATTGCAGAAAGGTGACCTTAAAGTCCAAAAGAAGGTTACACAGTTGTATTTTTTTGGTGGTCTGCAATAATATCCTGATTCAAAGTCAGTCAAAGTATTCCTGTTGATTTTGGTGGTTTTCTGGTTTGTCCATAAAAGAGCAAAATCCTGAAGGATTGTAATTTGAGATCTCTTTCACTTCTGTATTCTTTTGGGTTTGCTACTGGTTTGATCACAATGCAATAGCTGTAGGAATAGGTTACAATTAGTTATATACATTATATCTTGTGTGTTGAGCAATAAGCCACCACTCATTTACAGATCTGAAAACTCAGGATTTAATTCTCTGGTTGTGGATGTCATTCATGTAGCAGGAGAAGGGAGGTGTTCTGGTTGTTCTGTGCTTGCAGTAGCTACTTCATGTCATGTCAGAAATGTTTTATTTTCCAAAATTAGTAGTAATGGTGGATATCAAGAACTAGTGTGACTAAACTTCACTCTTTGAATGACATAGAATTCAATTACAATATGAAGCAACAGTTTATTGAACTTTCATAATATTTTTTTTCTTTGTGCCTGTGTTTCGAGTCTTTTAAAACGTGTTAACAGAAGAAAATTAGCTGTCCTAAAATTCTGCGCAATATTCCACTAGCTTGGTCCATGGAGTTACTTTGTCTTCAGAAGTCCAGTGTGAGGACTGCTAAATATTGAATACTCAGTGGTTTTCCTAGATAAACTTCCATCTCATTTTGCCCTAAACAGCACAGCTTTTTTGAGGTTTTTGGAGAGATTAATCCCCATGTACCGTCTTTTTCACCCAGTAAGGCTGCCTCAGGGAGGAAAAGCTATGACAGTTCAATCAATGCTATCTTCTTGGGGTTTATCCTGCTTTGAGCCTTTCTAGAGATCCCATACAACAAGGGCCACACAAAAATCTGCATCTGATGTGGAAAAAGTATTTGCTTACAGCATATCTTCTGTGTTTTCAGAAAGGGTTTAGTGTTGGAATTGGTGTTCCCAGAACAGAAGACAATGGGTGTCAGTTATTCTTTTTCTCACTGAGCATCCTTTTCTTAGCCATTCTCTTCCTTTCCAAAATTGTAAAGTAACATTTTTGACAGAAGAAAAGAAAAAAAAAGGTGAAAACAGAGAGTAGCATCTCTCTTACAGCATTCAGACAAAATTTGGGGAGAACAATGTTCTGATGCATTTCAGCATATGGAAAATTGGCAGGTAGGAAGACTCATCTGTAGGGACAGGAAGATTTACCCAACCTTAGCATGGCATTGGAACTCTGCTCTTTGTCTTTAATAGGTGCATCCACTTCTATAAAAGATGAGCTACACCTTTGTCCAAAGGGTAGGCAAGAGCAAATTTTCTGCCCCTTGAGATGAGTATTTTCCACTGTGGGGAGGGAAACTGTTCTTGTTCCAAAGAATGTGGTGCATGAACCTTGTGCTCCATAACATCATCTCTCCATTTAACTTGTCTGGTCCAGAAATTGGTGGATATTTCAAAAGGCAGAAAATAGCAAAAAGTAAGATGGGTTTTTCTCAAAAAAGAAAGGGTTGTTATAGAAATGCCAATAAAAGATGTGTGTGTCTGTGTAATTGGGGGAGAGGGATGGAATATCAAAAAATTGAACGAGTGAAAATGCCAGTAGAGTTCACAAAGCTTTGATTTGCTGTTTTATCAGTGGTTTTTCTCTGTAGTAAAGAGAAGTTTTCAGAGTCTTACTCTGAAAGTAAGACTCAAAGATGGAGCAGATAAGCCAAAGTCCATTCATGTTTGTGTCAAACAGTCATACTGGAGAGAAAAACATAAACCTTGCAAATCAAAATGATTTGATTCTTTAATAACAGTATATTAAGATTTAAATGGGCAAATCAAGACAGCGGGAGACTAAAAAACCAGATTAGGAGAGAATATATAAAATTAGATGACCTGGAATCCTTTCCTATGTTTCATGTTAGGGAGAACCTGTAGCTAGACTAGGGGTTGGAAAACAAGTGACATGATTTCCTTCTGCCAGTTCACAAGTGAAAAGAGCAGCTGAGGGGTCTTTGAGTCCCAGTCCCAGCAAGCTCAGAGCAGCTGGGAATTCACTCCAGAGAGAAACTTTTCTGATTTAACTCTTTTTTTTTAAAAAAAATACTTTGTTCCAAGAGTGTGTATATGCTAGAGCTGTTGCCAGCTCTTCTTTCAGAGGTTTTTATTCAGCAATTCAAATGAGCCATATTCGGCTTTTTATACCAATCCTTCTGTGTTTCTCTCCTGTATTCTTTTGCTTTCTGACTTCTCCTTTGGGACCATTTTCCTCATGTCTCCCACACAAAGGATCTGATCTCCTTTTGTACTCAGTTGATGTGAATCTGAAAGCACAATTTGTTTCTTGTATTTACTTTCAGACAACAAAACAGCAGCATTAAAACCCCTATATTGTTAAAATCTAATGCAGTATTTTAAAACCGGCTTATCCACTGCACCT
>JAWWMO010000178.1:4755557-4843658 GCA_035047845.1 Dendrocincla fuliginosa
CTATTTTGTAAAGAACAAAATCAGTAGCAATTTCCATTTTTTCCCCCAAATTTTATATCTGAATTCTGTAGAATTGCTCTAGAAGAGCATGTTTTAAATGCACTATCAGAAAGGTTCATAAAAATGAGCAGTTGTCTGTACTCCACTGTTATTTATTCTGCTTTCACCAAGTTCTGCTCCATAAACTCATGACTAATGATAAGTAAAACAGATAAGATAAGCAAAACAAAAATAGACCTTCTCTCCAATAAGCTATGCTACATTATCCATTCAAACAACTTCTATAATGAGTACCCGAAGAACGGGCCATGGAACATCAAAGGATTTAATGAACCTCCCAAATAAATAAAACACCGAAGCATCCTCAAACTCCCAAATACAACGTGACTTTATTACAGCAGATGTATCCAGGGTGGATACCAAAAAATTAAGTGCAAACAGGATTTCATATTCTTATTGTAAAAAAAACTCCAAACAAATAAAAACCAGTGCCTGTCAGTCCACCTCAGTAACTTTTAGGTTTGCTGTCTGGTTTCAGTGTAATTTGGGAATCACAATTACCTGGAAGATGACAGTTTCCAGAAGTTTTGTTGAAACAGGTTTGATCCCGGGTTAAATGTGTGCACCATCGGTTACAGTCTGCTTAAATGCTGCAGAAAGAACTTCAGATTCGAATATTTCCCCCGAGCAAAATTAAAACTCACACAAGTTATCTGTTGATACCCAAAACTGATTGTATTAATTCCTAAGAGATTCACAGAGAAGAAATAAGAAAGGGCTGGGAAAAGCTAAGATTCCTTTTAGAAGCAGAGAAAAGTTACCTTTTGCCAAGTTGGTGTGGGAGGAAGAGAAGCAGCTTCTACCTTTTTTTATCTCTGTCTCTGCTACTTTTTTGATGTTGGATTTGTCTTTGCTGACCATGTGGGGTCCTGATCTAGCAGCACCTTTGTCCTTTAACAATATGGTAAGGGTGGAAGGGTAAGATATAACTCAGGCATGTGGCATGGAGGGTTTCAGTTCTCTCCAGGCTGCCAGGGTTTCAGTGCCCAGTGATGGGTAGGCAGCAGATGATGGCAGAGGTAGGGAGAGATTTTTGGTTATGGTAACCAGTTCTCTCTCCCTCTTTTCTCACTCCCTGATTTCTCAAAGCTTCTCTTTAATTTTATGGTGTTCAGAGGAGGTGGTGGTGGTTTCCTGGCATGTAGCTTTATTTGGATGTGTTGCAGAGATAACCATGGCAGGTCTTGCAGGAAGCTCTTGTGAGAACTTTCGGCAGAAGGCTGACAGAGAATTTTTTGGTAGGAAGTTTTGACAGGCAGAAACAATGGAGAAGCATTATTTATTGCATTTCTATATTATCTGTGTGCCACACCATGTCAGCACTTATGCATGTCAGTGCTCGTGGTGTTCCTCTTGTTTAAAGCTGTGGGGACTAAATATGGGATTAGAGAGAAAGCAGTCTGGCTTCACAGAATTTGCTTTGCTGTGTGAGAAATGAGAGGTCTCATGGCTGCATCATGGTTTGGGCTGGAAAGGTGCTTGTGTCTCTCTTTAGGATTACGGTTATTTGGATGTTTGAGCATTGTATGCATGCTGGTCTATAATTAATTTCTTATTGGTACCATTGAATGATTTTATATCCTGTTCACTGAAATGAATACAGGTTTACTTTTCAAAGTGTTTCCAAGTGAGGGACAACTCTAATTACAAAACAGCTTTTGGGAAAGATTGACTCTGGCCTGATCAGAGTTTGTGTCACCTCCCACGTCACCACTGAGATGGTGCCATCAGCAGGCAATGCCACCTTTTCAGTGACATTACAGTCTGAGCAGACAAGAGAAAGAAAGAAATAATAAAGAAAATATGATTTAGGATCAACGAGGTAGTACACAAATATGAATTTTTGAGGAGGATTTAAAGGCTGAGGAGTTTCCTTTGAAGTGTTTTGGATAAGGCTTATTTAAGAAGGCTGTTAGTTAATACAGAGAGTGGAAGAGAGATCTATAAAAACTGATAGGAGAAGGCTGAGGTCCCCAGAAAATGAGTGGGAAGTTTTCTGAGGTCCCCCTGGTGAAACCACCATTCAATTTTCTACCTCTTAGACTAACTAGGAATTGTAGTTTCCAACAGGAATTCATTCTGTCATTATTAACTTAGATCCTGGGGAGGTTGACTTCCCTGTGGAGTCATTTGGACGTGCCATGCACAGGCCCCCAACTCAGTGCAAGTTCCCACCAGCTCTGCAGCTCCTGACAGCCTTTCCAGGGCTTGTGGTCCCCTCCGTGTGTTTTTTTCCAGCACTGTGAAAACAGAAGTGGTAGTTTACTTTCTCCATTTTGAAAAGTGACTTTTTTCCCCCCACTGATGGAGACATAAGAGGCAAGGTTCTGTTTTGCCAGTTACACAAAACGGGGTTGTTGAAGCACTCTGTGTGTGCTCTTGCTGCAGATGACACCTGTAAATTAACCTGTGAAAACGGAGGAAAGTGCATTATAAACGAGAAGGGGGATCCCCGATGTCACTGCTGGCCGAGTTACTCCGGTGAGAGGTGTGAAACAAACCATTGCTACAACTACTGCCAGAATGGAGGAACCTGTGGAGCCTCTCTCCTTGGTAAATATTTCTCAGCAGCTCTGTCTTACTATTGTACCTGCCTTAAATGTTTGAATTTATTCCCCGTTTATTTTTTCTCTTTGTTTGTCTTATCTGCTTTGTTTGTACTTAAATCTTGTGCAGAACAGCAGAAATGTGTCATACATATCTTTACTTTATAATCAGGAATTTCATTCACGTGTCGTGGTGAATTAAACTGTGTGTCAGAAAGGGGAGTATGTAAGTACTCAAATGTAAAGGCTCACGTGTTGAAGTGTATCAATGGAATTGCAAAGCATAAGGTCCAGTCAAACTATATCTGAAACAAGCTTATAACTCTTTTCTTTATGTCAATTCTCCCCCTAAATGTTTATGTGCATACACAGAAATATTTGCTTAAATTTGGTGACCTCACGCCCTCACCTTGGTCTTAAGGGAGTTTACCAAATAGGAATTTTACTCATCTAATTCTCAGGAAGACTTGACTGATGAGAACTCAGATCCTTCATTTTCCTGAAGGAATTTGAAATTACACCTCTTACCTTCAGGGAGATTATCCTGTCAAAAAGCAGGGATTTGACACTAGATCTTTGTCCCTAACACATAAGCTTTGTAGCTTGTATAATGCAATTAGTGGTTGGGCTGGAGAGGGGAAGCGTGATAAGTACTCTAAAATTTAGTAATTCTGTGAGAAAGAAGAAGTAGAATTCCATTTTCTGCTTTGCGGAATTTTTAAATACTTGATTCAAAGTAGAACAGCTGGAGAAAAGTTTGCTGTGTAGTCCCTTCTTCTCAGAAGCTGTCAGCTGCTGGAGATGTGAACCTTCTTCTCCTGGGTGATGAGGTGACCAACACCCTGATCTCTGAAAGAAAAATACAGGCACCTGCCCTTGAGAAGTTTGTGACTGTTCAGCACAGAGAGAGCTCCCTGAAATGCAGAATTATGTATCAGGCAGAGGGGGTTTAGATCATCATGTTTTCCTCAGCACTTCTTACTAATTAACTCTAGCCTATGTAGTCTATGTAGTTTAGTAATGTAGCCTATGTAGTTTAGTAACTTAGCCTCACTTGGTGGCTTCTCTGAAGCCTTCTCCTACTGAGATGTGGTGGCAAAACTCCAGTGACTGCAAGTCTAGTAATCTATTCCTTCAGTTCTGAGTAGTTGAGGGTTAATATTGTTGTTCATAGTTATATCCATAATAATGACTAAATATTAGAAAATGAGAATTACTTTTACTGGAAGTTGATTAATTGTACTTTATGCTGCTTCTAACAGTGGAACTACTGACACAAATGATAAGTGGCGATTTTTATCAGTGTACTGAGATCAATACATGCTAAGTGAGGACATGCAAGTGAATGGAAGTAAGTCAGGGGTGATTTAAATGGCATGCACAACTTCCTCGTCATCTGAAGAGAGGATGTTTGTTCCCACATCTTTACATGTCTGGCATTTAATTGATTCTTTTGTGGGGTTAAAAGGCTTAATAAAATTAATAACTTGGCTCTGGAACTCAGCTCCATTCTGAGTCCTTCAGAGCCCGCAGGGCTTTATTTAATCCTTTTCTTTTGGCAGTAGCCATAGGACTCGCTCACCTCCAGCAGTTTGTGTTCCCTCTCCCAGGCAGCAACGCTTGCTGTGCTCACACAGCTATGCTACTGCCTGGATATTTTAAATTTATATTTTTCCTGCTAAATCCAGCCTCTGAAATCTGTCAGCCTTGCTGAAATAATTAGTGCAGTAGCTTTTGTAACCAGTGGGTAAAGGCGAGATATGAGCAGGTTCTACTTCTGCTGAATTTTTCACTGTGGCCCAGCTGCTGCAGAGGGGCTGGGGATGCAGCATCAGCCTGGTGCTTTGTCCCAGATGGAATGATGTGCCTGCACTACAGGGCATCTGGACAGCCAGCACTGATGTCACCACAGTCCACATTTCATTGGTCAGTTGCCTGATTTGGGGGGACTCTGAACCTGTAACAGCAGCTAAAGTTTATTGTACAACACATGACCAAAGTGTGCCTTTATGAGCTGAGAGGAACACCGAGCTGGGTCTGATGGCTCTGGGCATACCTGCTGATAGGAGTCTTCTTCTGCAGTGCCTTGTCCCCTTAACAGTCTCATCAAAGTTTTAAGAATCATGTTTCAAATTAACCAGATGTCTTACCGGCCATTTCCAATTCATGAGGGTAGCCGTGCCTTGAAGCCCACACCATAACTTTCATGTGCTGGAAAGGTGGAAAAAAGACCATATATCTTTCAAAATCACAGTGACTCCATCCAGTATTTCAGATAAAATTTTCAAGTTGATCCGCATCTCATCTTCCTTGCATGCCTGGCCCCTGGCCCCTGTAAATATTCTATTAAGAAGGAATCTCTATTTCTTATCAGACTGTATTTCTTATCTATATCAGACCATAAACTGTGCATTACGGAAACAAACTAGCATGCCAGTGAGATGTCCCTTTATCCCAGTTTAATCTAATGCATGATATACTAAGGCCATTATGTATCTTACAGAGAGAAGCTAAACTGGACTCCCCAAAAGCATTAAACACTGTAATTAAGTCAACCAAGCTTAATTCCTCGAGTGTTTTTGCAGCAAGCATTTCCTCTTTCCAGTCGAATACACACACAGTGTGTGTCCTTCAGTCCTTGTGTCCAGGGGCTGCACAAGCCATTTGAAGTTGGACTGAGGGTGTGAAATCCAGACCAGAGCATTGATCCTTCTCCTTGTCTCAGCCTTCAGAGCAGAGTTGAACTGCTCTGTCAGGTTCATATAAGAGTTTTTAGTCTATATGTTACTTTATTCTTTCATGTTTCCTACATGTAGGAATAAAAACATTCTTTATTACCAGGAATTGCTCAGCTTGTCTTTAATGGTTTTAGAACTTCAGCAATATATTGTGTCTAGGTTGATAATATTTTTTTGTACCAGGTTGATCTGTCTGCTAGCAATAGAATCACAGAATCATTAAGGTTGGAAAAGACCTCTCAGACTGAGTCACACTTTGCATCATATTCTGATCCAAATAAATTTATGCAGCATAAAAAGTACTCTTCTGGTGAATGCGTGTGTGTGTTCTAGTGAACGTGTAAATCCTCCCCTCTTCCACCACCTAATAAGGAATAGTAATGTGATAACTAATTAAGTAAATTGCAGTGTATTACTAATTTTTTAAAACATGATTGTGCTAAATCTTTGCTGGATGTGTTAAGTTGTAGAACCTCATTATCTGCACACAAATGTTAATTTGTTAAACAAATTCCACTGGCAATTCAGGGATTATTCACTGTTGGCTTACTTACTGCTAAGCCTTTCGGCAAATTCCTATGTGAACGTTATACAGCTAGAGATTGGAGCAGCTTTAATTAAAATTTATAAGTTTACGACAGTTGTATTGAACTACAATAATTGAACAAAGAAAATGTCATCAGTTAATTAAAAGTACACATCTGAGACGTGTAATTAAAAGTTTGGGCATAATAATGAACACTTTCCAGTAAGCCAAATTAATGGGAATTTGGAAAGAAAAAGTAAGTATTACCATAAAAATGCACTTTGTTTTTCCTTGTAGTTTAAAATAAAAATATTGAAGCAATAGTTTACTGAATGTCTCAAACACATTAACTAGGTTAGCTGGTTCACAAAACTAGATAAATCCATTTGTATTAGACTTACAGTACAAAGAGTATGTCTAATTGTATAGAATCATGATGAGTGAAAAAATGGCTTTCCCCTAAACAAAAATTGATGAAACATTCTCAAAAAATCATTCCAGGCAAAGTAGGTATTACTTCATATACAGGCTCTCTGCTCTGTGCACAGCTCATCCCAGGGTCCCAACCACCAGCCTCTGAGATGGTGCTTTCCTGCCTCTCTTTTCCACAGCATAGAGAGACTCTGTATCTGTTGGGATAGATCCCAATCAGCTCACCTACTAATTATGTTCACTAATACAGCTCCTCTCCACTGCTGTTGTCTCAGTCAAGCTAATTATGGTTCATCAGCCACACAGAAATGAATTATTGTGATTCCCACAGACTTCTGATAACGACTCCAAAAGACAAGATATTGCTTACAGAAAGCTCTTGTAGTGCCACCTCGTTTTCTTCAATAGTGACAGCAAGTTAAATATTGAAATTAAATGTGCATATTCACTCATAACAATTTAAAAAACACATTGCTGGTAGTGAATTTATCATTAAATGGAAGATATAAATCAAAGTTTGATGCAGACGTTAATCTGGATAATGTAATTTTTCAAAACTTGCAGAAAGCTACAAAAATAGTGCTATTGACCTAGTTTTCAAGTTGTTCTTTTTTTAATTGAAAACACCTTGTGTGGTTATACAAAATACATAATATTTTTCTGCTGTTTGGGCAATAGCATGAAGGAAAGTTGATCTCCTTAGAATTCTGATCTTGGCAAAATAAATGTAAATATGACTTCATATATATATGATTGGATTACCAAAAGAAATCACTAGATATTACAGAGACAGTGAACCAAAATATTTATTAGCAATTTTTGATGATTATTTGAAAAGTCATTATATAGCAATGGCTATTATATAGCAAATTAAACTGACAAATGAAGAGTAACTGCAGCCTCTGTAATCAAAGCCTAATTGCACATTGTAAGATTGAGATACCTGGGGTTTTTGGTTGGGGTTTTTTGTGGTGTTTTTGTTTTGTTTGAGGTTTTTTGTGGTTGTTTTTTGGTTGGCTGCTGGGTAGAACTCTAATGTTGAGCCTTCCTGCCCAGAGGAGATGCTGAAGCTCCCTGTGCATGAGCTCATCTTGGAATTGCTGTTAGCTGGGATATGTGACATCTTGGTTAAATGACATAAATCTGATTGTATGATGCAAAAACCTTATGGCATTGTTTGTCATTGTTCCATACTGCAATTTCGTTAAACTGCTCCTGGAACCATTTTGTACCAGAAATAATTAATGAGAATAAGGCATATGAAAATGTCAGTATTGGGATTGTTTTAGATGTCAACACTCTGTGTATAAATAGGGAATGAACTATTAACATTACTGGAAGTCATGTTAAATTGAGTGACAAAAATGGGGTCTAGGCTATACTGTATTAAATTTTCATAGAACTGTCAGCAGTTTGGCATATTTATAAGCCTACATTAGCAAAGAATAGAATAATCTTTTCTTCAAACTAGAAAAATATCATTGTCCCATCATTTTAACAAATAGAGGAGTATTAATAATAAAAACTGATTTCAGACTTCCAGATGTATGTTCTATTACTATTTTATTTTATCTTCTTTCTTGAAACAATGATTCAGATGAAAGATGATATGAAATGCCCTGGCTTGGGGGCAGAAATTCAAATACAAGTGTATACATGGGGAAAAACAAGAAGAATCTGTGCTAACATCTGAGTTCAACATCTTTGATTTAATGTTTAGATCACAGGGGACAGATATGAATAACCAGGCTGATGCATATTAAACTAGTTGGAGCTATTTTTAGGTCAATAGTTTTGCTCCTGCTGTACTCATTAGAGGAAGAGACTAACTGATCTCATGGCCTTTAAGATGATTTGCAAAACACTTTAAATTAGCATAGCTTAAAATAGAACATGTAGAAAAGAATTACGTGAAGTGTGTCATGTAAGAAGGGTAAGAAGTAAGTGAAGGAAAAGGAATAAATAAATTATTCAGCATGAATCAGAGAGAGTAGACAAAATGAGGGTGCTTCACTTGCTTTGAAAAATTCTCTAATGAGTATGATATTAAATGATTGTATAGTATTAAAACAAAGGCAGACCAGAAGAAACTTTGTTTTGTGGGGTTTGTGGAATATTCAGCTTAGTCTTGATTACTTCAACTCAGGCAACTAAATGGAGAAGAAAGAACAACAAGGTGGTGGTTGCAGGATTGCACATTCCCGAGTTTTGGGTGCAGCTGTGGGGAGCATCAGGAAAGGGGAAATGGGAGAGTGGTTGTGGATACCCACGGCAGACATCGTGTTAAACTGAGGAAAGGATTAATGAGACAACAACCAGCAAGGAAGGGCCCTAGTCATGAGGCAGCATTTTTTTAAAATCAGCCAGCAGGAAGGAGCTCCTGTTGGATCAGCAGGAAAATCAGAGATAATCGTTATGGAAAAGTAACCCTTAATGTTATTTCATTTGACTTCTCTGGATTTTGGCTCTTCTGTGCATCAGGCCCAAGCCAAGCACAGCTTCTCTTGTGTGCTCACCAACCCACCCCGCCAGGAATTAGGATTGTTTATATGGATGAAATTTGTTCCTGCTTTCTGGCATGGCATGAAAGTTTTCAAATGTAAATGCAAGGATAACTAGAGTCTCTCATATAAAACATATTCCCTGACTTCCTCTGATCTCTTTTAGGTTCTACAGTCACACCACTATTCTGTCTGCCTCTTTATTTCAAAAGTGTCCTCAGGTCATGATTAATCTTCGTGTCTTTCCTTCCTGAGAAGCCAAGAAAAATAAAAGTGTTAAACTTGGTCTGTTATTCCTAAATTTAAGAAAATCTTTTAAGGCTGAATGAAAGCAAAGAGAAGGAATGTCTTGTAAGAGATAACCAAGAATGAGAATAGATTATTAGGAATTGAGAAGGGTGAGTTAGACACATCAGTTCATTTACTTGAAGAGAAGATTACAAATGAGATACAAAAGCAAAGTCAAGATGGAAAAACATTAATGGGATCTCAAAGTTTGTTTTAAAGAAGATAAGCCTTAAGAAAATAAGGCAGGGAAAAGTGGAAGGGTTTAATAAAATAGCAGAATTGTAACAAAGCTATAAATCCTTTAGACATGAGGTTTAGATAAGGAAAAAAATGGGAAAATTACAATAGGGAATAATCATAGGAGGAAAATGCAGTGGATTTTAAACACTATTTTAAAACCCTTTGAAAAGAAGCTGTAGACTAGGAGTTCATTGTGTGCAAATGTTCATCCTGAAGTGTTCCCTGCTTTTCAGACATTGAATATTGATGTTACAGGCATCTTTGGTCTGATGCCAGACAGCAAGTTTTATGTAACAGTATTCATTATCTGAGAGGGATGGGATAACAAAACAGGCACAGATACTTTTGTTCTAGTAAAAATTGTAGCTATTAGTGCATTAGTAAATATTTGTATTATCCTGTGATTATATATGAAGGTTTGTAGGTTTGAGAATAATGGAGTGCATTCTGAAGAGCTGATTATACAGACATTTATCCTTTGCAGCTGGAGGAGCCCAGCATGGTTGGATGATTTGAAGAGTGAAGTCGTATCTTCAATTCCTACTTAAGACCATCTTTTAAAATAATTTCAATTATTTTAAAAAACTTTATTTCTTCCCCCAAAACAGTCAATGAGAGTACATGCACAAGTGTAAAAGTGAATAGATGCAGGTTTTGAGGTGTCCACATCTCACAGTGCTGACTTCATTTTTATTAAAAGTTCTCTCTCCAAGCAGTGTTTGCCAATCCACATTCTGTTGGTGTCTAGAGAAACATAGCTGGGCTCGAACTTTAAAATTCACTGCCGTTACCATAAATCTGCTGATTATTGCTTTAATCTTTATTTATTTTTATCATAAAATAGTTTTCTTTGGTTTGACTAGGCCGGCCGACCTGCAACTGTGCTCTGGGTTTTACGGGGCCGAACTGCAACCAGACGGTGTGCGAGCACTTCTGCCAGAACGGGGGGAGCTGCAGCGTCACCACCGGCAACCAGCCCTTCTGCTCCTGCCTGCCTGAGTACACAGGGGACAGGTGTCAGTACTGTAAGTGATCTCCACAAACCAGGCACTCTGCATTATAATAAAAGTTCTACAGAATGGAAGTTTAAAACCTGCTTGGGTGATTTTTTGATTTTTTTTTTTCCCCCCCACTGGGTTGGTAAAGTTGGCCCCAAGTTATTTGTATTGTTGAGGGAATGTAATTTGATGTAACCAGGTAATCTTTGAATATATTTCTGCAATGTCCTTCTACATGGCTTGGTGAAGAAAGAGTATTTTAGGAATGATTTATTTATTATTTTCATGAATGAATCCACAGAGTGGAGAGGTACAAGACAGATGACCTTGCCAGTAGACATGAGACAATTGTGTTACAATTTTCTACTCCAGCTTTCCATATTTGTTATTTTATGCTGCTGTAATACCTAAACATAAGGAATTGACATAGCTGGTAAAAGAACTTTCTGGTGTCCCTTCTCTTTGCAGACCAACACACATTTCTCAATTTGCTCCTTTACCTTTGTTTTTTATTTCTAAACCCAGTGAGTAGTACATTGACCATGGCTTTGAGTTTCACACTGCAATATTCCTTCATCCTGCTCAGTCTGAGATCACCTTGATCCTTGAACCTTGATGGGGTTTCTGCCCCATCCTGGACTTGAAATTCTAAAGGATTTCTAAATATTGTTTAATTCTCAGGGCTCAGATTCTATTGTTTGCTTTGTACGTTCTCCCCAGTGTTTCATTCCACTGGCCCATAAGTCTCTTCTCATTGAGTTACTGTTTTCCAAAGCTTTCCATGCCTTTGGAAAGGCTCTTCCCACTTTCCACAGCTTTCTCTAATTTTTCACTTCTTTTATGGGGAGAGGGGAGAGAAGATTTCCAATCCATAGGGATTCTGCTCTTACTCCATTTATATTTCTTTTCTCCTCATGCTTTCTCTTTGTTTCACCATTATCTCTTTTCAGTAACTCAAGACAATTTGAACATAATCTTGAATTTCTTCTTTTGGTCACTCATTTTAAAATTACAGTTTGTCTTCCCCATATCTCTTCAACATGACGCCTCACAAGCAACCCTAAGCTAAAATAGATTATTTTTCTGAGATCAGAATGCTGATTTTTTAGTCATCTCCTTTTTTCTATTCCTGCTTTGCTTTGACTGTAACATTCTAAAGAGAGGACTGTCATAGCCTTGTTAGACTGTCATAGTGCTTGTCATAGAACATTAAATGTGAAAGCCATCATCTCTTTTGTACATTGAGTGAATTTGCTGAAGAAGGCTAGATTTAAACAAAGGGGAAGGGAAATGAGCTGCTCTAAAGGTCTGGTTTAGAATTATCGACAAGACACAAAAAGCATTTTAAAAGGTTTGTCAAACAAGGAAAGGGTTAGTTTGTACCTTAAGTAGGATTTGTACTGAAGTAAACTGAATATATTTCCAGTTGGGAGACTATGGAATAAATTGAAACCTCTGAATGGAAAACTAGCAGCGATAGTGATTCTCTCCCCCTTGGTATTAAACAAACTGCATGGATCCACAAATAACTATCTGCAAACACAATTGGGTAGTTGAAAATAGCATAGTACATAAATCATGCACAGACAGACACACAGATTAAGAAAAAAATATTTACTTGAGGCTTAACCAAAACCAAACAAATTGTTTCTAGTTCAATGCTTCTGCAAACATCTTTTTTTTCCCTTTTTTAAGTTAATTTAAATGTAAATTAATGGGTACTTTTTAAACAGTGTTTATTATCAGATTTGGATTGTCTGCTGACACTTTGGGAAACTGACACAATACAGAGACTTGAATACATTATAAAATACAAAATAAAATTAAGCTTTTATTTGTTTAAAGCTTAATACTTTTAGGAAGAAAAAAAAGTCTTACAATCTTTTAGAGTATTTTTGGTGGCCAATAACAGTTTTGTGCAACTGTACAGTTTTAGAGCTAATAATGTGTTGTTAAAGTCACAGCTGTTCTTTTTTTGCTTTATTCACACATGGGCATGACTTTTTGCTTTATTAATCCCAATCACTTTGCATGCACGTTGGAACACATTAATATAGCATTATTGCAAAGATTGCTTGCCTCCAAGATATCTTTTGCAGTCTTTTTGGCTGTGGTTGAAACTAGTTCATATGCAAAGGATGATACCTGAATGTGCACAGGTATTTTACTCCTGCTCCCAAGCTGAAAACATTATTAGTGGGTTTTATGGCAGGGAGAAGACATTTGCTTACAGCATTACCAGCTTGCAGAAAAACCTTATTTTCCTCGTGTTTATTGTCTCCAATTACCCAATGCAGAGTTTCTCCTGTGATTAGTTCACATAAGGGCTAATAACCAGAATGTGTGCTCTGTGTCAAGACACTTGGCACTGCTGAAATAAATTTAAGTCAATGAATTTACATTGTGCGTGTTATTAAATATGCATTAATTTGATGTATTTGAATATAATTCCCTATTTTAAATTCCAGAAATAAGGCATACAGAGAAGTTAAAGTTCATTTTGTGTATCATTTAAGGCCCAAACAACCTAAAAAATAGAAAACGTTTTCATGCAGTTACAATTGTTCAAAGTGGATACAGTGATCTCACAAGCTGTGACTGTCTGTGAAACTGAAATTCCTTTCTTTTGGAAAAAACCATAATAATTTTGTCTCATTTCATCCCACGTATAGCACAAACTCTTTAGATACAGCAGAAGATTCAAAGTGTTTGTGACTTCAATCAATACTGAAACAAATAACTGTTTTAGTGTATGATCTTCCCATTCCTAGATTTTGAGGGTTTTGTTTAGTTTTTTTTATTTTGTCCTAATGTACATGCAAATATTTCCCCCTTTCACTGCTCTTTCATAAAATGACTCTCAATATTGCCTTTCAAACTGCAGTAGTTTTTGTTCCAACAACAGCCCCCCTGCTGTAAATTGTCGTTGTACACCTTGAATTGGGAACGACAAACAATGAACAACTTCATTTAGTGTCTTTTAAGCCCCTCTGGCTGCTGAGCGTTGATTCCTTAAGCAGTTGGGCCAACAGCCTGCATAGGTGGGTGGAGTTAGACAATGAATAAGCAAACAGAAGTAACTCCTCCAACACTCCTGCTCTGTCCTTTAGCAGAACTCTCGCAGCAGTACGTTCTCCTGGGAGAGGGGGGAAAACTGAGCACAGAGTAGCAGAAGCACAATGTGTTTCTGGCTTTATGAGATCCCCTCCCAAATGGTGCCCCAAAGAAGCTGTAGCTGCCCCATCCCTGGAAGTGTTCAGAGCCAGGCTGAGTGGGGATTTGAGCAGCCTGGTCCAGTGGAAGGTGTCCCTGCCCATGGCAGGAGGGTTGGAGCTGGATGATCTCTAAAGTCCCTTCCAACCTTAAAGCATTTTGTGATTCTATGATCATCCATCCTGAATAAATGCAGTAAAATGTATTTATTTTAGTAGTCCCTAATTTAGTGCTTAAAACATGGCCCTGGTCAAATGGCAGCTGGAGAGTTTAGACTTCCCCACTCAAGGCTGAGGTTGCTGTTTGATAGAATCAGAATTGTAGAATGGCCTGGTTTGGAAGGGACTTAAAGGGACTTATCCAGTTCCAGCCGCTCTTCCTTGGACTGGGACTCCTGCCACTAGATGAGGTCACTTTGAGCTCCATCCAGCCTGGCCTTGGGCACCTTCTCGGGGCAACCTGTGCCAGGGCCAAGGTTTCATTCTCTACTGAAAAGCTTGAGAAGGTCCTCATGTAGCTGCTACTGCCTCACTCTGAGCCACGTACTGAGCTTCAAAGGACTTGAATATTTTAGTTTTGTCAGAAAGGTAATATTTTATTCATATGGACCAGGTTAACTCTAACCTAATACAGATGCTGAGTTCAGAGTTGATAAATCTTAAATGTCAATTACTTCATTGGTTCATCACTAACACCACTAGAAGCTCAGTGCAACATGTTTAGCTACATGGGACTAGAGAAAGTATTGGAAACGATATCTTTTCATACTTTGAAAGATTTCCCCCCACTAAGAAGCTCCACAAACACCCACAAAACCATGTGAAGATACCAGTGTTTTGTAGCTCTGGAAGTTTCTTCAGCTAGGCAATTTGCTTTTTATAGGGCTATGGAAAAAGAGACAGTTACTGGTGCTTTTGAAGAGTTAAAGAATTCAGTACTTGAAATCTCAGTCTTGCTGGCATTTAAGCAGTTAAATAATATAATGGGGTCTTGCACAGTCTATAAAGATAAACATATATATAATATTTGGTGGAACTTAAGGATTATGTCTTTATATATTATTAGTATTAGAACTTCATGAACTTTTAATATGTGGATAAATGAAAATAAAATGTAATTATTTCAAAATATCATTTCAATTTCAGTTTAGCATAATGCTGTTAATGGGAATGGGAATGTAACAGAAGATTTTTATTCAGCCAACGTCCCATTAAATACATTAAAGTTGCTCAGCTTTTCTCATCAGTAGTCTTTATATTATGTGGGATGATGCCAAAAATGGTTAGACAACTAGATGGAAAAAAAAAATAATCTCTTATGAGTTTATCCTTCTATTTCACTTTTCAAGACTATATTGTTAATATATTATATATCTGTTTATGGGGTATTCTTGATTCTTGTAGTTTCCAGTGAGTCACCAGCTTTAGTTATCACTTTGGTTTTATTATAGTGCTTTTTAAAACATAAAAGTAACGTATTATTTTTTTCTATAATAGTCCTTAATGCCTTCTAGTAATTCTCTTTCCTGTTCCTTTCAGATGTTTGCCACCATTACTGTGTGAATTCTGAATCCTGTACTATTTCTGATGATGGGAGTGTCGAATGTGTCTGTCCAGTACGGTTTGAGGGGCCAAAATGTGAAGTGGACAAATGCATCCGGTGCCACGGGGGACACTGCATCATAAACAAGGACAGTAATGACATAGTGTGCAAGTAAGTGTGTGTAGGGGAGTGACTGTGTTCAAAATTATATTTAATAGCAATTATAATGAATTATCCTTTAACTCTCCTACACAGCCCCTGAACTGCTCACATCAGATCAGTTCCTTTGGGGGATTCCTGCTCATACAAAACCCACTGGCTCCTGCTTTTCTAAACCATCTGTTGGAGGACTTTCCACTGGGGGAAGAGCAGGAGACTAGATGGGTTTTCACTTGATAAAATTAAAATTAATCAAGTTAAAAGTCGAGTTTTACCATCCTATTGAAATCTGTTCATTCTGCTTTATCTGTGACAGTGATGCTGCATACTACTGGAGGCATATGTAGCCACATGTGCTGCTCTATTGCTGAGGGATTATTTTGTATAATAATAGTTTATTTTCTTAAAAGGAAAGATTAAAGACATTTAGTGTAATAAACTCTCTGCCTGTGCTAGCTTTTCAAAGTGGAACCCAAAAATTCTTAGAATCAATAGATCTTACACACATCACAAAATCAGTGCTTTAAGAGATAGATAATTGTAAGGGAATTCACAGATTTACTGAATAATGATTGGTTTTTGTATTTATTTCTTCATTTTTTAACCCTGCCAGTTGCACTAATGGAAAGGTTGCCTCCACCTGCCAGCTGTGTGATGGCTACTGTTACAATGGTGGTACGTGTCAGCTGGACCCCGAGACAAACGTTCCTATCTGTCTGTGAGTATCCTGCATTGGGTTTATAAATAAAACTACCCCTGTGCCAACAAACAATGAAATTATTGTGCATATGTCTGTGTTTTTGGTCTCCCTAGGGCGAATAATGTGCTGGGTGCAGTTGTTTTCTAGCTTTTTCTATAACCTGATTTGAAAAATGTATGTTGAAAGATATAGCTAAGGAATATGTTGTGAATGCATATATGTCTTTTGAGACTAATAATCTAAGCCAGATCTACAGCCTGTTTAGGTGTTTGTTCCAGAATGGAGTCTGGAAGCATAGGATGGTTGCCTGCCCTGCTTCTCAAAGGTGGATTAAGTCTTTTCTCCTAAAAAGATGGTCAGAGCTTGGGCCAAAACACTCCTCCTGATGGCTGGAGAGTACAAAGAATAATGCAAGTGTTCATTTCCCTTATGGTTCCGAGGAGATGCTCGTGGATCTCTCGGTTCAGCCCTGACCTTCCCACTGCCCACAGCAGTGTGGCTGTTCTGTGGGGAGGTTGTGCTTTCTCTCCAGAGAGAGTATTTCAGGATGCTTTTGTTAAGCCCAGACTTCAAATACCAAAGAAAATGAGATTCTGTAGTCCAGATGGTGAAGTGCTGTTGTAAGAGGTAGAAAAGCCTACATTCTAGTCGTTTCTTGAGAGCTATGGTGTATCTTTTTTTTCAGCTGCTTGATATAAAACACTGAAGTAGTCACTGTAGCAAGAAATTAATTTCTTTCCTGCTTTCAGTTACAATGAGCTACGTAGTCATACTCCTTGGGGTTTTTTTTGCTTTTGACTGCTAAATGATCCGATCTTTTCTGTACTGCTGCGAAGCTTCATTGTGGAATGGTCCTCCTCTTCTCCAAACAACCTGGAGGTCAGAGTATCCTCCAGACTGGAAGAGAGGATTGGACTCGAGTGTCTCATTTCCTGGGTGACAGAAGTAAATTGTTGCCCAAAGAGGTCTGGCACTACAACTTCATAAATACAGACACTGCCATTCCCTCATTTTGTTGATGTGTATGAGGTCAGTGATCTTAAAAGAGATTGCCTGTTTTGTTGAGACTCTCAAGGAAGCTTCCTAGAGAAATGCCTAGTGTTTGTAATGTGAGCAATGGAAGAGATGTGCCACTGGTTCCTCCCAGTGAGAGCTGGAGCCCTTCTGAATGTGAAAAGGGACACAACTGTAGTTGCAGTACCATTGAAAAGTTGTCAGTAGATGTTTGCAGGTTTAGGGCTAAAAGACAGTGTAATTTAGTTCTAATAGGAGCCCTTATTCAGTTGAAAATGCTTTAAGTGCCTATCTGCATTTTTCATTATTATTTTCATTGAGACCACTTTACCTGTTATTTGTACCTCCTTAAACGTCTTCAGCTGAGGACTAGAGACTGATAAATCACGGTAAAAGGAGAATATCTCAGCTATATGTAAGGCCCAAATGTTATGACTAAGTCTGGTGATTCATTTGCCTAAACACCTAGAATGTCTGTTTTGGAAGCTTGTGATTTTTCCTTATTTTTCCTTTACAAGATTGATTTATTCTTTTTCTAATTCATATGGAACACCATAGCATCTCAAGGGAAAAAAAAGTTTCATGCCTTAATTTTAGTGTGGCTTTACAATACTTAAGTGCTGCAGCATATACCAGCACCATAAACTATGCTAAGAAAATGGTCTTGAACATTTTTAAGGCCCTTGTAATCTGGATTAACCAATAGAAATGTATAGTACATCTGACAAAAATAATTTGAGTATTTTTCTTCAGTCAGTATCGGCCCATTGTTTGAAAACTGATCAACACTGATGAGCAAACTATTCAGTATTGTCAGATGGATCTTCTATGAGAAAAAGAGTATTAATTTTGTTTTCTGTGTGTGCCTGTGTATGTGTGCGTGTCTTGCCATCATTATATATAATGCGTTTAAAATATGTTCAGCAAAGGCAGAATATTTATATAGGTCTATTTTACTGAAATTCTGCAGATGCTCTGTGGGGTTTAAAAGTCAGCGCTGTGACCAGAAAGTGAACCCTTGTGATTACTACTGTCAGAATGAGGGAATTTGCACTTTAACCACGTTTAATGAACCGAGATGCAAGTAGGTTTAACCTTCCACTTAATGCTGCACATTCTGTGACATCATTCCAGGCCACAGTTCATTGGTTCAAGTCATGCACATTCACATACATTTCACAATATATACTTAATCTGGGGGCCCATTTCTATAATACACACTGACCCTTTGCTAGTTGCACTGATGAGTATATTTAAACATACATCTGCAGTGTCTGTATCATTAGAGGAAGAAATAAAAAGCTTTAATTTTGCTAAGTGAATTGAAAATAGTGAGAGTGCTGCTTGGCTTTTCCTGCTCGTATTTTGAGATATTTTACCAAGTTAACCCTACATGGCATAAAGTTTAGCAAACAGTGACGTTGCACGTGCTCTGTAGTCCAAACCTGACTTCCTATTTGTTATCCATACAGGGAAAGGAGCAGAAGAGCTTTTTAGGGACCACTTCAGGAGTTAAGCTTCTATTTATGAGTCTGTTGTTAACTTTATAGAAATAATGCTGTAAAATAGAAACTGTTAAACAAAAATATGTGTGCTGCATCATAACTTTGACTGATCTGATGAAAAAAAAATCTTACATTTGTATTCTGTATTTTTCTAAGGGGTTTTAGGTGTGCTTCTTAAAAAGAAAAATTTAATCTTCACTGGGGAAAGAACAACTTGATTCTTTGAAAACCCTGTAAGGCAGATGTCCAGAGAGATACAAAATACCTGTCTTTGCTTTGCTCAATGGCTGTGATGCAAAAGGCAGAAGTGAAACCAGGAAACAGAGAGCTGGACTTGGGTTAAAATATGAAGCTCAAACAGCTTTAAACTTATCAAAATGCATGGCTTATGAAAACATACAGTGCTGTGGGGACGGGATGTGGGTCTCTAGTGAGTAGCAATGACAGTGACAAGGTAGGGCGAATGATCCGATTTGTTTTTTAAAATATGATCACAATTCCTTTGTCAGTGTTCTCATGCCATGAAACTCTCTGACTTGAGGTATGACAAATCCATTGGAAACGAGATTAGTGTCTTCACTACCAATTCTTACACTGGGAAGGTGTGGAGTGGGTCTGGGGATCAGCCTTGTATGGGACGTGGGTGCTTGGAATTGTTTGGATCTCCATGTATCATACTTGGGTTTTCAGAATCATGCAGCCCTAAGAAGAACATTTTGCTGTCATATATTGCACATATAATATAAGATAAAATTGCAGGGAAATGGAGGGAAAAAGGCTTAAAGGAGACTGAACCAAAAAACAATGTGCAAAAGTACTACTTGTACAAAAGTGATATTACTCCTGGTTTTCTTCCTTCCAAAAAGTGAAACGCTGATAACCAAAGGACTATTTTATGGTGAAAGCTGTAGTTTCTCCCTTTGAGAATGGTGTCTTCCACAGAAAAGAACAGAAGGAATTGCAGCATTTTGAACACAGCGATTAACTTGTTTTGTTTACTTATTATATATCCTTACTGTGACAATATTCCAAGAGTGCTTTTATTAGGCACTTGTGCTATAGACTGAATAATCTAAGCTGAAGTGAAAAGAAAAACAGTAAAGTATATCAGTAATAAAATGACTTTTAGAAGAGCAGCCCTTTCACTTTTCATCTTCTCATAGTTATTTGAAACTTTTGGATTTTTTTTTTAATTAAAGTTATTTTTAAGGTGGAAAAGAAGAAACATGGAATAAAAAAATTGGTGGAGAAAGACTGAATTCAATTTCTCTTCAGTGTGAGGAAGGGTTTCAGGTGAATTGGTAATCAGAAGTGTAAGTTTAATTGAGACTTTGATAGATAATTCACATTCAGATTGTAAGCTTAGACAGAGATATTGTTCCTGTTCTGTCTTTAGGCTGGTTGTTGGGTTAGTATGAGGTAATAACATCTGTCTCTGGTCTGAAAGACACTTGTCTAAGGGCTAATATTTTCCTTAAGCAGTGTCTGCTCTATGGGTGGGTGATTTTTAGAAGAAATAGGAGATGCCTGGTTTATTGCCATTCCACAGGAACAGCCCCCATCAGTTGAGAATGAAACCTCTTCCCCACATCAGTGTTCTTCTTGCTCGGTTACAAAGGTTGTGAGAGAATTTCAGAATGTTAAAATTTGAGGTACTGACCTTTTCTGGAAAATGTACTGCTGAGGATGTCTTAAAGCAGCATGATTTTAGATATAGTTACTGTCATTTTAGTATTCCCATACTATTTTTTTAAGGATCCCTTTAGTTCTACTCACTAATGGGCTGGGGGTGTGTGTGATGTGAATAACACAGGAAGCATATGAGTTATGCCTGAATTGCTCCAGTAAGTTCACAAATCAATTGACAAAAAAAAAAAAAAAAAATGAACAGGAGAGGAGATTCAGATGGGAAATAAACAAGTGATGCTTTTCCTGTGTATTTCACAAACTGCCAGTTCCATCTGTTCTATCAGTCAGCCTGTCTTTTAATAATTACCTTTATTTACATCTCTGTTTCCTTCTCACTAATTATCTAACTGCATGTAAATTCCTACAAGAGAAGCAAGGTTTGGAGAGAAATTATACCCTGTATGATAGCAATGAAAGCCTTGGAAAAAACTAAAACTTTCAAGTACACAAGAGACTCACTGGTTGTTATAAAGGCAGAATATTGCTCTCTCTCACCTTTGGTTTTTTTATACCTTTGCCATAACAATAGGCTGCTCTAATTTCATCTTTTTATTTGTATTACTAATTTTATTTCCATCTTCACATAGATGTGGTGTATTATGACTATCTGCAAATAAATGTGATTAAATCATAACCCCTTAATGCTACACATCATAGAAAGATAGTGAGGGGTAGTTTCTAAGTTTACAATCAAAACTGCTAGACAATATAAATACCATAGATCCTTATTTAAAACCACCTAACTTTTATCAGAGATTTAAAATACTCTAATGAACTTTTGCTAGCCATGCTGCATGACTGTGGCTGAGGACTTTCAGGTGAAACAAGTAAGATTACATTGTGCTTGCTAATTAAGAGGATAGCAATTTATTCCTACTTAGGTGACTTAGAGGTGTGTGCTATTCTGTGTGTCCAGAAAGTGGAGTTTCTGTTTCCTCAGTGTCATCAGAAACAGAGAGAAAAATCAAAGTTCCTTTGCTGCCTGTGTATAGATGTGGTGGCTCTTCAGAGGGCTTCAGGTTTTATTTCAGTATCAGAACAAACAGCAGTTCTGCTGTAATGAAGAGTAAGTCATCCTGGACAGTAAATCAGAAGGCACATACCATAGAGGAGATTGAAAGAAAGCCTAAGTTTGGTAACAGAGGAAATTGAAAAGTGTCAGGTGGAGAAAGAATAAATTACTTCATTTCTAAATGGAGAATTTTGGTGGCGTTGTAGGTTAAAGACAATAGTGAACAAATGGGGAGAGAACAAGCTGTGGAATCGCTTAAAAGGGATAACAAGGCTTGAACTTGAAAAAAATTAGAAAAAATAATTCCTGAAGCAGTGGAATAAACAAGGGAGAAGTTCTTAGAGAAGGATTTGGGTTTGAAGGGACCTTAAAGCTCATCTCACTCTACCCCCTGCCACGGGCTGGGACACCTTCCTGTAGCCCAGGTTGCTCACAGCCCCATCCAGCTTGGCCTTGATGCTTCCAGAGATGGGGCACTCACAGCTTCTCCAGGCAGCCTGGTGTAGTGTTCCAGATTGTTCTTGCGAGCTTTATACCCAGAAGGCTGGAGAGAAACACTGTGCTTGGGGATTGTAGGGGGTGTGCACGTTTGTGTGCATGTGTTTAGGTCACAAAATCAGAAGGAAAAGAGTGCATTCCTCTTGACAGAGGAACTCCCCCCCCAGTTCATGTTCCTATGATGCTGTACCTTCCTTCTGACATTCCTTTCACTTTGAAAAGTCTTCAAACGTGACCAATTTCTATGGGCAACTTTTACAAGTGCTGCAATTCCACACAAGTTTATAACTAAATGTAGCTCATCATTATGGCAAACCTCTGCTCAAAAAGAAGTTCAGGTGCATCCACAGTCCACTTGGGGACAAGAAAGGGACCATACCATGCAATCCCCTGACTGACACTCTCTGAAGGCTCAGTAGAAAAAGCCACTGTGGTGTAGGACAATGTGGGGAGTGAGCAGCCTGCCTAAGAGGGGAAGGAAATGGTAACCCCGAGAAGCACCACAACTCAGAACATTTTATGGGGTCTCTTGCAATAAATGTTTTCCATGTGATTTCCTGGGGTATATTTAATGGGCTCCCCAATTACAATTGCAACAGGAATTTCACAGCATTATTCTAGTTCTTTGAGAGCTTTCTTTTTCAACTAAAAATATCTTTGTTAAAAATGTCTTGAATTGGAATATAATCAGCAGGTTATAACTTTGTATTAGAGAAGATCTTTCATCCACTTTGTATCCCAAACTAGTGTTAGTTCAGGTATTAAATGCAAACAGGTGTTTGAAGAGTGGTTGTCAAAGGAAGAAATGAGATCTTGGGAAAGAGGAGTTTGTGTATTTTTCCTTGAACGTTTACTAACTAGGCTGTAATGCAGATATCCTTTGTCCATGAGTCAGATAAAATTATATAGTGTTTGCTGCTTCCTTTGCCTCTGTGAGGAGACAAACCCATGGCTTGTCTTGCACCTATTGATCCAGTAGTTTCTCATTCCTTTTTTTGTTTTACCATTTCAATCTCTCCTTTTCCTTTTCTTTATTGCTCAGTGTAATTTCAGCTACAGTAACAGTCATCTAGACATGCATATTTTTATAAATATATTATTACTACTTGCATAGCAGCTATACTATACACATTGCTAAGAGAATGGTGTCTCATGACCATCAGTTACTTCCTTTTCTTACCTTGGGATGAAGGAGACTGAGTTCCACCCAAAGACTTCTTCCTTTGCGGTGAACACCACGCAGCAACTGTGAATGATGATTTGTACATAGTAGTGTCATGCACAAATTAAAATCCATATTTAAGGTCACATCTTTTTTTCATGTGTTTTCTGACTAAATTTAAGATTTTTGGGGGTTCCTCAATAGTAATTTTTATTCTTTTGCCTGCTTTTGGATGGATGATGCAATTTTGCTATTCTCAATTTATTGGATTTTGAGGTAATCTGTATTTAGTTTTCAGGTTACATTGTAAGGCATCTATCCCATGGCTTCTACATTGCTTTCCTTATAAAGATACCAACTGATGCTCAGGAGACAAAACTAATAAAATGTGGTCTCTTCGTGTATAAAATAGTTATGGAAAAGTTACTCTTTGAAAATTAAACCCTATATTATAGGAGAAGGTACAGAATGTGCAATTACTGATCAGTCTTGGGGTGGGTTGTTTGTTCTTTCATTGTTATGGAAGTTCTTTGCACCTCAGGATTATCTGTGGATTTAACTCTATATCAGCTCCCTCTATGGACAAAGCACACCTACTAAATATTGCTAAATTCATTATAATCGTTTAGTGATTTGCTTTTGTGCAAGGCTTTTCTCATCCTATGTCATCCTGTAGTCTGAGTGAAAAAAGGGTATTATTTTTATTTCCATCTATCAATGTAATTTAATACAGAGAGTAAATAACTGTAATCCAGATGTTCTCTTATCTCACAAATACTTCTGATATTAATAATAAGACATATTGCAGTGAAATTTTAATGGAAGTGTTCTTAGAATAGTGAGGCTGGGTATTTTTATTGTGATGTTTTACTATATATTACTGTGTCGTGAATAAACAGAAAAGTAAAATTAGAAAATTATTTTGTATAATTAAGAAATATTGTTTATGGGCAAGAAATACTTTCAATTCCCCTTCCACCTCGATTTTGTAAGGAATGTTTCACAGATGCTGTTATACTTCTAGACTAATCTTTCTATACTGCTTTCTGTCACTTTTTGGATACACACTGGTATATTGAGTTGGAAAGCAGTTGTCCACAAAAGCACTTTTAACTGCATATTCTGCCTGCTGTATTATATTTTTATGACAATGCCTGTGGCACAAAAATAAAGGGTGGAAAAAGAGAAAATCAAAAGATAAAGGCACACTGGCACCAAATTACCATTTTTACTAGTTTTTTTCTATTTATTCAGACATTTCATAGTCAAATGGTTCCTTTTGGTCAAGTGCCCGTATAATTGAGTTTAGAGTGTTTGACCACACTGACCTATAATGGTTATACAGAAACAGAGGAGAGAGGCACTTTCTCTCATGAATAGATTCCGGAAGAGCAGCATGCTCGATCTCTGAAATGTAAATAGCTTCCTTCTAAATATTCCTCGCTACAAGGAGGACACCTGTACCATCTCAATTTTAAGTTTTTAAAACATTTCTCTTTGTAATACTATTTTCTCAAAATAAGTAATTCCGGATGCATTCCCTATCTCAGAAGGAATCTCTTTTTAAATGTAGAACTACAGTGTAACAGGGGGAGCTGCAGCATAGTTTCATTAATGACCTTGGCAGCAGATCGAGTACAACCTTTATTTATTCCATTTCACATTCACTTTTTGTGCTGGCATTTCCTGTGATATTGCTGCTCTTTGATCTTTCACTGGTTCTGTTGGGATCTGGAGATTTGCCCCTTAAGATGTTCACCGTAGCACCTTTTGGCACACACCTGACTCCAACCTGTCCTTCACTGTCAAGCTCCCCATCTGTTTCCATCTGTATTTGTTTCTGTAGCTCAGATTAGGCATTTTCACTGCTATTTTTCCCAAGTTTGTGATAATCTGAATATCTCAAGTGAAGCTTTATCTAGCTCTGCTTCTTGATGCCTTTTTGTTTGCCTGTACTGCAAATGCCCCAACGGACCCCAGAGCTGTTGACATTGGGACAGAACTAAAGTTCCTGGTACCAAATTATTTGTGAAGGTACAAACTGCTGTGCATCAGATTGAACCAGGAGTCACTTCCCATGCCAAGTACTGAGCAGTCTGAATTTAAATGGCCTAATACCATAAAATGCTGTTATTAAGAACAATTTCTGTCTATGGTATCTGAAGACACTAAGACCTCATTTCTCATGTCCCTACGTGAACAGCTGTCCATGTCCCAACCCCATCATTATTCTTGTGCCTGCTCATGGCTGATTTTCTGTGTCAAATTCCCTTGCAGAAAACACCCCTTTCCCCTGGGCTTTATTTCTGTTTCTATTCTGTCTGCCCAAGCCAAGTCTGTACTAGCTTGCTGGACCATCAAAGGGCAATCATTTTACCTCAAAGTTTAGAAGGAAATGACAGCCATCCTGGCAGCTTCAGCCTTTTTGAAGTTTATTGGAAACAGCAAGAATTGGGGAAATATTAAAATGAAGTGTCAACTAACGATGTTTTTGAGACTTCTATCAAATGCCTCAAATCTGTTTCAATAATGCTGATTTTTACAACTAAAATTCCAAGATAGGTACAGGACTGCTAATATTTTTGCCTTGATTTAGACCCTCTCTTTACTGCATATAAACATGTAGAGTTTCTTTCTTCACCAGCTGTTGTGGTGTCATATCTGCTATAAGATTTTGGAGAACATAATTGTACATTATACACAATTTTCTCATTTTCTTACACTTGCATGCTTCATGGTGATTCTTTTCCTAGTCTCACTATCTTATATTCTTTAAACTGTTTTAAAACACATATATCATAATGATTCTTATATGCAGTGGAAGCATTTGAAATCTTGAATATAAGATTTAGGTACGGAATTAAGATATGTCTAACTCTCAAATAAATCTTTCCCTTTCAAAAGTGTAGTGTTAAATGTGAATTGCATCTCATAACTCATTTTAATCACGTGAGCTGAATCCCTGGCAACAACGATGCAAAACTTCAGTGAGAACTATAAAGACACTATTTCATGGTTTTCATGTGCCATCAGCTTTGAGTCCAGTAGAATATTCTAAATATAAAGATATATAGTGTTTCTTTACAAGAATGGAGATACTTATTTTGTAGCTGGAGGTTGACAACTGATATTTTTAAAAAATTAATTCCTTAAAGAGTATCTTAGGTAGGCCATCAGTGCAAGCATTTTTATCTTATGTAATTCCTAAAAAGAGATCTGGAAAAAATAGTAAGGGTTGCATCTTTTGAAAGATTAAAGTCATGTATTCCCTTGACTTAGAATGTGCTAAAGTGGTGGGAAGCAGGTGAAAAAGTCAGTGGGGTTTGGTTATAAAATATATCATTGTGAACGATAATGTCTGTAATTAATTAGTAATTGGGGCTTCTTTTGCAGTTAGAAAACTTAAGTGTGTATTTACCATATTTATTTAGGTAAACAAAATTATTTCAGTAAATATGAAGGACTTCTAAATTATAATACAATTTAGCTATGGTGTGATAATTTTTGAATTGAATAGCAATAATGAACCATCAATATATAAAAATAATAACATTTTTAAAGAGCATCTGTACCTTCCCTCTGTAGAGTTCAAGTTAAGCACCTTCATAACCCATCCTACCAAAAATAAAATTAGTGTCCAAAAAAAAGTTCAAGCTTACTATGAAAACCAGTAAAGGGATTTATCTGAGTGTTGGATTGTGCTGGAATAGGCCTAGGAGCGAAGAGAGGAAATAGCCATTCCTCTGCTGTGATCTGCAAAGGCAAAAGAGAGGCAAAAGCACCACCAGCAAAACTGGCTGGGACTCTCCAGTAAGAATAGCACTGGTTTGGTCTAGAACATTTTGTATCTTTCCAAACCTTTTATTATAGAACAATGTCAGCCACTAAGCATGTCCACCTCTAAACTTTGTTAAATCCTTGGAAAGGCAGGAATAGTTCTTAGAACAGCACGAGGGTTACGCTCTATTACACCTCCCTAAAGATAACTCACGTTGAAATTCATAAATAATTCAAAAATACTTGGAAAAACCATGATTCATTGCATAATATGAAACAGAGGCAGATGAAAAGTGACTACTTCCTGCCGTTTCCACAAGGAGAGTTTGAGGTTCTGTAGTAAACTTGATCATATTTACAGCAGGGTGAATAAGCAATTGAATTTCATTCAGGTATTTGTTTCTGGTTTTGATGGATTTGCTGAGTCTGCATCCATGGACCCCTTGTGTTTGCTTGTCTGCACAGAGAGTGTTCTGAATCCCAATGGAAGAAGGATTTGCATATTGATATTCACACAAGGAAATTATAGCAGAATAGCTATGAGCTTATCCAGGCACCTGGCTCCTGCAGCACATATTCTGAATATGAACAGCATTTAGGGCTCTCTGTCCCTTTAGGACAACTCTTTGTGCTTTCACTCCCATGCCTGCTTACACACACATATGTATTTCTGCAAATACAAATCTAGTTATAAAGCTCAAAATTTGAAATGGTAGGACGTTCATATACCTTTCATTAAGCCTGTTGTCGTATTACTCAAGAATTTTAGGCAAGGACTCTGGAATGAAGATTGCAGGAGTTGAAGACACAGAGCTGTAGTTTTAAACTCCAAATGCACTCAGAACGTTGTAAGTGCCATGGCAGAGTTCTGCTGACTCCTTCCATGAGGCTTCTTGTTGATCTCCTAGACTCACTGTTGTCATCCGTGTAGCTCTTGAGAAGATGCTGGTGGTCTCTCTAATGGGCTACTGTGTTACCTGCTGACATCTATTAACTCTCTATCATCTTAATTGGATCCCTTTAGATGTTCAGCCAACTGGTCAGGCACGCAGTGTGAGAGGCCAGCTCCCAAAAGCAGCAAGTCTGACAATATCAGCACAAGTAAGTACTTCAAATATCTACTACCACTTGTCAAATTTGCCTCTGTTCAGAAACCTAAACCTGGTGATGTTTTAGCGTGTGATTTTCTGTCGTGAAATGTGCTGGTTACCTGTATCTTTTGCTTTAAGAAAGCCCCCAAATGTAGATATTTCTTGGCTTTTTGCCTGCAATTGAGTGTCACATGAGGTGGTTTGCATGCAGACCGTGCTGAACACTCACTGCTCCAAGGGCTGACTACACTTTTCTTAAAGAAAGTGTATCAGGTGCCAAGCATTTGGCGATATCAGGACTGTGCAGAGAACTAGTGTGAGACCTCTGACCATTTAAGCCCTACTGGAAGCACCAAAAATAGAGTTGTAAGTAGTGCAGAACTTTTGTGTTGGCTGAGGTTTGAATTTTACCTACTGTGAAAATCATCCTGGAAATAAGAATAGCTCCTGTTGTATTCCTTTTAAACATGTCTGTGAGCATAAAGGGATGGGTTTGCTACGCTCTGGGCAGTTTAAGCTGGACAAGCCTCCCTGCAGAGTGTTGAGTGTGCTGATGGGACCCTGCTGTAAGTGCCTCCATCACTTTTAGCCCAACTGGAGCAGTAAAATGAGTTGCTCACTATTCAGGTCAGCCTGATGCTTAGATGAAATCATCCCAGTGATCCAGACAAGTGAAAAAACCCTTAAAGCTGGAAAGAGGCAAAAAAAGCAGCCAGAACCTAGATCAGTGTTTCACGTTGAGGGCATACCTGCTAGGATTTGGGAAATGGCTTCTTCTAGACCCCAGGTTACCAAATATAAACATGCCTGGTGGGCTGTTTTTCAGGGTTTTTTTTTCTTGAAAGTTTATATGCCAAGATAAAAGTAACCCATTTTTCTTTTTGGGGAGGGGGGGCTGTCCTGAGTAGAACTTAATCCAGCTACTTATCAAATGTTTTCTTAAAATGGCCTTGTTGTAAGGTCCTTTGCATGCTGAATCTTCATAAGCTGAGGTAAACTCAGAATGCTTCAATTTTTTATTCAGTAGCTCTTCATTTTGTGTCTCTGACAACCTGACTTGGCTTTCAGTAAACCTTCAGGCAGAATTCAAGGCATTTCTCAATTCTTTATTTAGACTGTGTTTAATGTAGAGCACAGACTGCCAACAGCTTATTTTTCTTTTTTTAATAAACCAATAAATGAACCAATGAAACAACCTGCAATATTTTTGTTTTCCAGCTGTTAAGGATTGTGATAAAGGAAATTCATGCCATTCCACACTGGCTTTATGCTGGAGTCCTGTAGTTTATAAGGGCCAGGTTATTTATAACATAAAATTATTTGTTGCATGTATTTCTTTACTACCAGGTACTTACAGTAAGGCTGAGAAATTCTTTCAAGGGCACAGTTGCTGACCTTATTTTTGCAGGTAGTCTCATTTCAGTGAAATTATCTGCCAAAATAATGTTAAGCCCATTTTCTTCTTCCCTGTTCCCTCCTCACCTTTAACATCCCTGTCTGATCTGGGCACTGTTTTTCTGCTGCATTAAGCATTATTGTAGTTTTTGTGATTGCCTGTATCAACATATGAAAATTGCTGCCTCTCAAGTACAGTGCAGTAAAATGCAGCAAAGCAGCAACCATCTAGAAATGAATATTGCTCACCACTTTTTGGTTTTCCACAAATAAAAGCAATAAATACGTGTCAATGCTAATGAATTCTTCAGTCAGAGCCAAGCCTACTGAATATTTGAAATAAATGGTTGCATGACCAAAGATGAAAGTGGCAGTCAGTGGCCACTCCAGCCCAAATTCCCCCCAGTTTCACAGGGTATTGCTGCAAATGAGGTCAGGGAATGAATCCAAAGCATATTGGTATCCAGGAAGAGGAAACTCCTGATTTGTTTATAAAAGTACTTGTGTGTACACTATTATCGGTAATGAAGTTGGGTTTTTTAATGGATCAGCATTAAAATCTCAAATCAGTGAAGCTCATCAAATTTGTTGGTGTGGGAAATGATTCTGTTTAAATTAATTTAACTGTTTGACAGCTACGAAGCCGTGAGTGTTCAATGATGTTTCCTTCTCCCCTTTTAGGAAGCATAGCAATCATCGTTCCTCTTGTTTTACTGGTGACTTTGATCACTACTCTGGTAATTGGACTATTTCTTTGCAAAAGAAAACGAAGGTAAGTCATTTTATTTTGAAGGATGAAGCAAAAATATAAATCTCTAAAGTATGTGCATCTGTTTGATATACAAAAAATCACTATATATGTTGAGCAGATACTAAAAAACCAAAACAAAGCGAAACAAAAAAAAGCAAAACCAAAAGAAACCCCCACACAACAAACGATCCGTCACTTGTTTCTGGCTGCAGTGAGTTAGTTACATTTTGGTTCTTGCTGGAACAACCACGTCTATTATTTATACTTTTATTCCACATACACTAGATAAAAAATTGTATTTCTTATCCACTTTGCTCCATCCTGCCAAGGCTGTTAATAACAAGTGCTAATAACTTTATCTAGAGACTTGGAGAACTTAATAAATGGAATTAATGTACTTCATTGAAACCACATAAATAATACTGTTCAAGTTATAGTGAAGATGTAAACAATGATCAGAGTATTTGCTGTAGAGTCCCAAGCCTTGTTCTCCTTACTGTGTTCCTTTAGTATCTTGCACAAGAAGCCAAATTCCAGGACTGATTTTGTTCTCTTGAACTGAGCTGCCTTAGAGCTGATAATGAACTTGGGGAGTGGTTTGACTTTGGCCATTCCTTCCAAAGCCACACTGGGGGGGGTCGGGGAGGGCAGGGAGTGTTTCTGCTGCACACACACACCTGAGAGAGCTGCTAATTTTCTCTTTGTCAGAGAAACAACGATGTAATGGTGATGGGGATGCAGATTTAACAAGGAAAGATTCCTAAGAACAAGGACATGGCCCGCTAGGGAAGACCTGAGTGGAAAACAGGCAGCAAACCATTTACTTCAGGCCTGTAGCTGTGCAGCTCTTTGGCCTTGAGCAGCTGCCTTCCTTTCTCCTGGGGCTTGTTACCCCACCTTTGAAACCAGGATAATGTCTTTTTGTTATCCTTTACAAATATGGGATGAATCTGCTGTTTCTGCAAATGTGACCGTTTACGAGGCTATTTCAGTCCTCCAGGCTAAAAGAATCTTTTAAGTTACTCTGATCTGGCATCTCCACTGCAAACTCTGGTGTAAACTAGTAAGCATTAATTTTTAAAACCATTTTGTAAAGCCAACAAGAAAAGCACATTTCCTGTCCATATTGTTAGTAATGCTGACCCTGGCAGGCTCCATGGATGTCATTATGGGCTGTTGTGCCTGAAACACTGACTTCAGTGATAGCCAAATCCTGAAAAGCAGTTGCTGGTCTGTAAATTATTTAAGTTACTGAGAATCACTTCTTAAATAATAGATTTAGAGTAGAGAAATAGAACTAGCCTCACTGAAAAATTTTCTTCTTAAAATTATATTTGAAAATATATTTTAGGCTTCTTTTATCTCTTCAAAGAAGGCTGTCAAGTACTAAACTAGGTGCAGCCGTTCAGTACTTGTATGCTACAGTCAAGCAGGAAATATTTTTAGGAACTATTTTTTTTCTATGCTGTTTCTTAAAAATACAGGTAATTTAGTATATTGGATTTCAAGCACTGACTACATCTTTTTCAACCAAGAGGACTCAACTGTTGTCATCCTGACTGTGACCTCCCTATTATTCCCTTGTAATTCTAGAGAACATATTGCATTTGGAAAAAATTACCCTCTTGAGATTGTTTCAATTGCTCAAGCTGAAATCACCTCCTTAGCTAAAAGAAATGAATTCAGCAACTGAAACAATTCAACTCTATCACTTATCCTTACTGATAACTAATTCAAGGTTAAAAATATAAGATTGTCTTTTATTAAATCTTGAAAAAAATTCGAGTGGAATGTCAGCTTTCCAGTAACCCTTGGCAGGGAATACAAACTGGGGCTCCGAGAAGTTCATCCATTTTTGATGCATCGTAATGAAATCATTTGCTTGTTCTCAGTTTACAAGTGACTTTGGGCAACCGATCTGAAACAGGAGTGAAATGGATGAGAGAGGGAACATGACTCGTGTTCACTCCATCTTCATTCCTGTAGGGAACATGCAGGGAGTTTGCAAGGCTTTCTTTGGGAAGTGAGGGAAATCTGGAAATAATCAGAGGAAGGCAGGGTTACAAGATGAGTTAGCACTCAGTGTGAATTCATACCACTACAGCCAAACTGAGGAAAACAGTAAAACTCTGCCTTCAGCTTCTGTGGGATCGGTACCTGGACCCAGATTGCCACTTTGCATGGAAAATGGTAGGATTTTCTGCTTGTCTCTGCAGGAAACTCTATTTCATCCTGTTGGTTTTAAAGAGAAACAAAATATCCAGGAAATTACTTGAAAAGTCTCTAGCTTCTCTTTTTGTGTGTTTATGCTTTACAGGACAAAAACTATCAGAAGACAACCCATGATAAATGGAGGAATCAATGTGGAAATTGGCAATCCATCATATAACATGTATGAGGTGGGCCATGACCACAGTGAAGGTGGTCTTTTAGCCTCAGATTTTACTCTAAATGCAGAAAAGGTAATTTTTTTTTATTTTTTCTAGTAGCTAAACTACTTATTTTATGTCTTACAAAGGCTTTGACTTTAAAAGTAATGAATAGAAGCATAGAACAATGGCATTTAGATTCAGTTAATGAATATAAGAGCAAGTTAGATTTCATTAGAGTAAATGTCTTATATATATTAACAGCTGGTTTGTAGTCTGATGCTTGCTGCTGATGATTTTTCCTAGTCTGGGTGCTACCAAAATAGTGTTAGAACTGAACTACAAAATGAGACACATCTGCCTTAAGTTGCAAACCACATCCTTTTAGCCTAGCGGCAAATATTGAATGGAAATATATTATTGTACAGCCTATGTTTGAAGCATCAGAGTCTATGCATACATATGAGACTAACTTATTTCACACCTGAAAACTCCCAAAGGCATAAAGAATTGGGCTTCCTGGCGGGATGGATAGATTAAATGTTTACACAAAGCCAGTAAGTATTATCATTGCCTTGTAAGAGGTGCTGTCACTCTGCAGCGATTGAGCTCCCTGAGTGATGTGACACGGCATGAACAGGGTAATGCTGCCATATCTTTCCTGGAGCTCCCTAATCAGACATCCACCAAAGGGCAGCCATCATTCTGTGGCATTCCTGACAAAGCAGGAACAGGATTACTGATAGCTCGAGGAATGCCATTGCTGAATCACACAGGCAGGGTGCTGAATACAGGAGGTAAGCTGAAAATGGACTTACTCACTGGAGGCAGAGTGACTGAGCCAGTGCTTATTGTGAAGTCTGGCTCTAATCCTCAGTGGAAAATGACTGTAAAATGCTGAATTTTATTTTTTGTGCTGAGATGTACCTGCAAGAAGATTTTTTTTTAAATGTAGATCGCTCTAAAATAATGTTTTATTCTAGAGTGCTCTGAGTGTTGAGTAACCTGCAGCACTGTTTACTTAACAGTGTTCATAATTGCACATGGAAAATGCTCTGTTAGCACAGGAACTAAATTTTTCTGTTTATACAGGCCAGATACATAGGGGGAGGGCCCACTGCATTCAAGCTTCCCCACACAGCTCCATCAATCTACCTAAACTCTGACTTGAAAGGACCACTATCAACAGGGGTGAGAAATGATGATTCAAATCCATTTCATTCCACATCAGCCCCTTTCTAAAGAAAGTTTGTCTGTCATTTTTGAATAGAGGCATTTTCTGTTTGTTTTTCATTTCATTTTTGTTCTTTTAATGGAAAGAACAGCAGTAAATAATACATTTTCGATTTGAAATAAAGGATCCCTCTCTGCATACAAAATTTCGTCTGTAGCTGTCATTGTAACGTGATCTAAAACTGCAAAGGAATGAAAAAGCAGTAATGTGATGCTTTTCCATAGCATTATATAAGTTGTATAAGTTTAACATGGCATTCACAGCCATGTATCTTGGTGTATTTGCAGTTCTTACATAATTACAGGCATTTATCCAATTTATCAAACAAATATAATCCCAAAGAATGGATACATGTGCTTTTATTTAAGAGGAATTTGATGCACACTAAAATTAACAGCTTCCTTTAATATTTGCAGTGCATTTTTTGATTGTTCAGTTTTCAATGGATTTGCATCATAAACCAGTTCCTTCTAAAACATCAGATTTTTTACTACAGTTTAACATTGTTTGCAAACATTGAAATTCAAAATACAAAAGGGACATGGACATTCATATTCGTGTGCCTCAGTATATTTTCATCTTTTGTGTCATTTGCGTTCTTGCATGACTGTACTATGTTGTATTTGGGAGTTTAACAAATTTTCTAAGGTGTGATTTTTCTGATGGAGCACAGATTATGAAAGCTGGAATATTTGCCCATCTGTAACATTGACTTTTTCTCTTAAACTCTAATCAGTCCAGTTTCTTTCTGTACCTCACTGTACTGTATTGTGCCATCAGTACCCACTCCAAGAGGTACCATGAGGCAGAAATTACTATTATATATAATTTTAATAACTCCATCAGGGGTCTCCATATAGATGCCGGATGACTTTGTTCTGTTGTGGTCATCATCCTTAATAATGGTCATCAATGAAATAGAAAGTCCTGACAATTGAAATAGAACTCAATTTCTGTTTTCCTAAATTTCTGATTATCATCACGACAACAAATGTAAAGACCTCCAATGGGGACAGACTGGTAGAACTGAGAAAGAACTGAGAGTAGCTGCTTTTTGGTTCTCTTCTGCCTCCATTCCAGGAAAGTTGGGATCACCAGGCAGTCACTCTTGGGTCTTTAATAGGTGGAATAGGCAGCTTTTAAATAACTGGAGTGGCTGCTGTAGCTACTCAGCTTGAGCAATATCTGAATACTGGGCTCAGAAGCAGTGTTGATCAACAGGGAAAGGAAGAACTAAGTCACCTTTCATTCCTTGTTTCCCAGGGCATAATCACAATATTTTCAATTCAAGAAAACCTAACCACTTCTGGTTTGGCTAATTTAAAGTATAGTCATATCTTCTGTACACCAAATGAATTAATTTCCCTACTTTAGAGCCTGCTGGTGTTCCAGTCAGTATTTCTGAAAGCACATCTGTGCTGTTTCATTAGTTATAAGGAAGAGGAAGATTTTGACCACAGGATACCCTTTCCATTTACTATAGGTAAAAGCTGGACATCTACTTGGATAGCAAAGGTTTTCTAGAGACAATCAGTTATTGGAGACCTTTACATAACAGACCTTAGTGTTTTTTTCCTTAGCATGAGTGACAGGAGAGTAAGTTTTCCTCCACGTTTTACATCCCTCTGTGCTGTCAGGCTCAGGAGATTTCTCACACACTGAAGTGCTTTGCAGCACTAAAGATGGACTTGTCCCATACTGAAGTACCACTCATTTCAGTAGATGTTTTTCATTACAGTCCAAACTACCAAAACTGTTGAGAAAAGACTTCTCAGTCTCTACCTACTCTGATATATTAGCAGTTACGCTGGTTTGTTATTAAAGTTTAATTTATATTACGCAAGTATTGAATTTCTTGGTCAAATCATGTTGTGTATTTGGGCCACAGAATTCGAAAACATGGTCAGCTATTGATGGGATGCTGATGTCTTAGAACAGGTAATACATGGAAACTGTTGGCTGCAGTTTTCTACTGTTAAACTTGTCACATGGTCTCACAGTGCACCTTCTCTATAAACTCCTTCATACCTATTCTGAAACCTTCCAGTGTAATAAGGTGGGCAAGTCAACCTCAGAGACATTTTTTTCCAAGGTTTTTGTCTAATTTTTTGTGATTTTTTTTTTTATGGTTTTAACGTCATAAGATGCTGCATGTCATGTCATTGGTTATTTTAATAGCATGTCTCATCATGGATGTAATTTTTAACTAAATAATTAACTCATTATCAGGTTTTCAGACGTCCAGGTATCTGTTAAACATGTCCTGTTATATTTTATGTGTACTTGTTCTTGCTTTAACAAAACCATTCCCATTTCCATGAGTGCTGATTGTGGTTTAATCTGGCTGATCTAATGTTCTCTTAATTCCTCCACAGCCAACAAATTACGCCAATCCAGTATATGCAAAGTTATATGTGGATGGACAAAACTGTCGAAACTCCTTAGCAAGTGTTGATGAAAGAAGAGAACTTCTTCCAAAGAAAATAGATATTGGGATAAGGGAGACTGTGGCATAATCTGCTGTTACCTTTTATACTCTGTATAAATGTATAAAATATAAGGATTACTTTTCTATGTACCAACAGTATTATAATTGTTTTGGCATCAGCATTACCTCTGTTTTTTGTTTGGTTGATTGTTTTCTGGGTTTTTCTTTTGCTGATGACTTTTGACTGACCATTTGTAAGGTATTTTTATGAAAAAGAAACTGCACTACGGTACAATTTACAACAATGCTGCTGAAATAACACACCTTTAAATTTGTTAAACTGGCAAACAGCGTATTCGTTTGTAGCGTGAAAATGAGCAATCTATTTTCTATGAACTTTTTTGGTTCTACTTAATCGATGAAGATGGTATCTGCACTTTTTCATTATGTAGTCTGGAAGCTGTAGTACAGTGTGTAACTCTGTTTATTTTAAATGGTGAAAGAATGATTGAATGGTCTACTCTCTTCTTTGTGCCCATTAGAATTTCTCTTCAGATCCTGATGAAGCTAGATAACTTTTCACAAACAAACATAACTTGCTTTTAAATTAGCTTTAGGTTGCCAAGAAGTAAACAAGACTATAGAAATGAGACATCTAATGATCTGCATGAACACAATGATTATGTTTCAGAAATTCAGTGACTGTACATGATATACTAAACATATATACCATGTAAACAAGCTTTGTATTTATTAAAACCTTATAGAACATAGTAAAGATATATCTTGGAAGCTGAAACCTTACTTGCTGTGGGACAAAGCATATGAACTCCCAACAGTCCTGTAGGACAGTAGCCACCCTAGAGCACAAGAGGGCATTGCCTACACATACATTATATGTTTATTCACTTAATCACATGCATTCCTTATGGATTAATAATTCCCCAACACGTACCAAGCAGTAGGGAAAAAAACCAAACCCCAAAGCTTAAGCACACTCAGATGATCACAGCATTCGGTTTTGACAATCACAACCCCCCCTGCCCCATCCCTGTTTAGTGGTATTAAAGAATTCAAAACACAGCAGTTTCTTTAAATTAAGATGAACTGTGATATGGTGGAGGTAAAAAGAACCAAATTGCATATTAGTGAGACCTTTCCAAAGCCCAAGTTTCAGTAGTCTGGGTTAAATATCAAAATCCAGTCATGAAAAGTGAAAAGCATCAGTATCAGTTTCCAGCACTTCTCTGACCTGGTCTTTCTGTTGTTGCTAAGAGGCAAAATCTGACTCACCTTTTTTTAATTTTGATGGAAATAAAGAATACAACTGCTTTCAGGTTTGAACTGAATCAAAATATTTTATACATAACTTTAAAGGCACAAAAGACGTATTCACACATATACTGTGGAGGACTCTTCCTTCCTCTGCTAGACATGACTGACTTTTAGCTATCATAATATATTAACCTAACAGATTAAATATGTTTGTGGTTGCTCTTTATTCCCTTTGTACAAGCATTACAAAAATAACTGCTGTTTTATAAAAGATTTTTGTTGTACTATTGTGCATGCATACTACCTATTTCTAAACTTTGCCATATTGGGGCCTTTATAAAACTCTTGATTTATGTAATACTAGTGCAATTTTGCTTGAACAATGTTATGCATATCATAAACTTTTTCAGGTTCTTGTTTAAGTACATTTTTTTAAATTGAACAGTATTTTTCATTTTGGTTATAATAGTCATTTTGCCTATGTTTCTACAATGAAGTGTTAAATACTTTATAAAAAAAAATTGTTGACTGATTTATTTAAATGAAAATCTACATACTTAATTCAGTGTGTTGACTAATTTTTAAATTTAACTTGCAAAATGAAAGCTAAAGAAAGAGCAAATTGAAGCAAAAGAACGTGACTTTGTACAAATGGCTAAATCCCTTTTCTTAATGAGAATTTTTGCTTTTTATACAAATTCTATTTGAATGTTTTTGCAGCTCTGCACGTGTTTGGATAACTTAGGTGTATAGCTGTATATTCTGTCAATAGAATTTTAAAACTATTATTTTTTCTATAAAAATACTGTATTAAATAGTTTCATACCACACAGCTGTGATTCCCCAGGTTCTGCCTTTATTCTGCTGACATCTTCAGGGATGGATTAGGCCCTCAGTTTTTATTAATTACAGTTGTTGATGAGGTGTGAGTAGTTGGACATTTCAGAAACGTTATTACTGTTTATTTTCTGGCAGGGAATCTCTTCAATACTCAGAACTGAATTTTAACTAGTGGGTGTGCAAATAACATGAGGTTGAAATTGTGAACTCATAGAGACCTGATGAAATGTCCTTATCGTCATGTCTCGTGTTTCCTTTCAATGAGACCTTTTTATTTACTTCACCCTTGCTTGAGAGTAAATGATTTTTAAAAAAGTAACATTTATTTTCTTAAAAATAATTGATGAAACTATTAGATATTGGATTTTAGATCAGAACATGGGTGTGAGTATGCAGGCAGAATTTTGATGGAGATATTGAGCCCTACCACTGCCATGCTTGACGATCTTTACACATCAGTGCAATAATGCCCAATGGATTTTTTTCTTTATTTTTTTGCTTCACCCAAGTTCTCCACAGGATCTGTTTCCACAATCCTTTACCAATCCCAGAATCCCCAGGCTCTGGAGCTGTGCTGAGCACACAAGGAGCTGAAGGGTGAAAGATTGGGAACCTGATCAATAACCTATATGTGTATCCTCGTACGTTCAGCAAGATATTTTTGGGCAGGAAGTTCTGTAACATTTTACAAAAAATCCCAAGAAATACGTTTAACTTTCCACATTTCCACAGCCTTCTTGCTGTTAGTAATGCCACTGATTCATGTGTGTTTTAAGTTGACACCAAATTAGAAGTGAAAAAAGAGGGCTGATGTCACTGATTAAAACATCTGACTCTTCAGGGTGCAGTTTTTCTGGTCTCTTTGCCGCGAAAGCACCGAGTAGCACCATTCCTGTGAAATGTTAGTACGGCACTATTTCATGGAATTCATCAGGGTAACACTCTTCTTCCACAGTATTAATGAATTTTCATAGCAATGTGAAGCAGTTTGTGGGTTCCATAAATAGCAGGCCTTCAAAGTATTCAGGGAGATGGAACTTTTGATAAATCTAACCCCGAAATACACCGTTCATTGACTTTTTACTCTTGGGCCAAGGAATAGCCACATTTTCATTTAAGACAAAATTACGTGTAAACTTGAAGGGTGACTTGGTGTGTTACATCACAAATTAGGTTCTAAAATTCTTTGCTGAATGGAGAATTTCTGAGCAAAGCCTATGGAAAAGAAAAAAAGCTTTTGTGCCAAACTTTTATTATGTCTAATGGATCTTTTTTCTTTTCCCACAGAATTTATAGTAATATATTTACACACCAATGCAGAGGAGTGTCTGCCTTGTGATAGGCATCTTGGTCTGTGCCAGTGTTTGCATAAATTCTAAATTACAACAACAAAAGTTCAAAATGACAAATTAAGATTGGTGATGCTCTTGGTACTCTGAGTGTTCATTCTGTGTGACTGAGATTGCCAGCATGAGTGCTATCCTGGGAAACTCATTGAGAATATTTATTTTGCTGTGCATTTATTGTTTTTTTTTTAATTTCCAAGACAGCCATGGTGTTTGATATTTGCAGAAGAAAAGCTCTGTAGTGGAATGTCTTTAAAATTTCTACCTGAGTTTATTTTCTAGCAGTGAGATTTTGGAGAAGGTCCTAATATAACAGCAATTATTTTATTTTTATCAGCTCTTAGTGACCAGAATCTCTCCGGTCACATGCATTACTTAAATTCTGTGTAAACACATTTCAGAAAGTTTGTTTCACATGAAAGTTCCTTATGTACCAGAATTGAACCAAGTATCTTCTCATGCATCCCCCTCTTTGGAGGATGAAAAGCTGATCTAGGAAAGCAATGTCAGTGATGATAAAGGACCCTCAAGGCAGCCTGCCTTAAGAGTAAAGACATTTTTCATGTGGAGCAAGCAGACAAACAGTGAATCTTGTCTGTCTAGTCCTGGGCATCGCTGCAAAAATGCTGAGGCATTTGGAATTTTTCAAGTCTTAGATGGACAGAAGGATGGCTGATGGAGGGAGTGATAATTTATCATCCTCGTTCAATAATTTATCGTGCTTACCATCTCATGTGAAATACAGATCTCATGAAAGTAATGGTTTCTAATTTAGTGTCCATATTCTAAGGTGACAAAAAGGAGGAAAAAAGCATAAAACATCTTTTTTGCTTCCCTCTGCCAGCTGCACATCACTCAGAACATGTTGTGCCTCTCCTGCCCTCTGACAGTGGCCTTCAAAGTAGTGCTTGAATAGAAGGAACTGTCAGCTGGCCTCAAAAGGAGGTTAAAAGAGTTTTTCCTGGAAAGAAGACATTACGAGTCTCCTCCCCACCTCCTACAAAACCAAATAATGATCTGTTTTTTCTAAAAAAAACCCCACCAAAAACACTCCCCCCCCCCAAAAAAAAAAGGAGTAATTTTAAAATATCAAGATATGTACATATACACAATGTGTATAGTATTAGAACTGATGTGTAGTTACTCTGAGTATGAACTCATTTTCACAGGTGAGTAGAAATTCTGAAATTACCATGGAAACTAAAGGAAAATATTAATTTAGGATTACTGTTAAGCTCCTTTAAAGTGTGTGTTCAACCTGGAGGAAAAAAAAAAAAAGATTATACAAGCTGGACACTGAATTTTTCTTAAAATATTTCTTAAATAAACGATTTTGAACATTACTAGAGTTGGCACCTCAGAAGCTTTCAGAAAACAAGGTGTGTAGTCCAGCAGTTTCTCATCCAACAGTTTCTTACTCACGTTTTGTGTCAGTAATGCACAAGCAGCAATGTCTTGTCACATAAGGAGGGGTTTGATGACTCGTTAGTGATAAACAGAATAAGGTAAGCATGTGTAGATTCATGGAAACAATAGCTGGAGAGATGATCTGCTCTACAGATTCGTGTTCAGGCACTTCAGTAGCTCAGGAGGTTGCACTCGAGCCTTGGTGGATGGGTTTCCACAGCACTGACACATCTGTGCTGATGTTCACATCTGGTGGCCTGTGTGTGTTCTACATGCCTAGCTCTGTAAGCAGAGCCAAAATCAGGGCAGGAGCCTCAATGGCATCACTGTCTCCAAACAGCAGCAGGCAAAACCACACCATTTAAATTCCAGTGATGACTCTAAGGTTTGGGAACCCCCCCACATGGCCAGTAGGGTATCCCTGGTCTATGAGAAAAGCAGGAATGAACCTCTGAAGAGCACGTGGTTGCTGGGTTTGAGAGCAGTGACACCTGAAAGGAAAGCTGTAGCAGGGAGCATTCAGGTGGGGCTTTCTGTCCCCTGCCCAACACCTTGTGCTGGGCTGTGGACATCATCACACACTGTCTTTCTTTCATGGCTGCAGGTAGCATGGCCAGGTGTCCGTCCTTCTCACTGGGTGGGTCTGGGGCGCCCTGCCATCCTGGAGATGGTTTCCCTGGATAACTGGCTGCATCTGGACTTGTGTGTCAGATTAGAACAAACCATGGCTGCTCCCGTGGTGGTTGGAGCAGCTGCTTGGAGCTCCATTCTCATCAGTGGCAGGTCTTACTCCATCCAGGAGGCTGCTTGTCCCCTTCATTCAGCTGAGCAGCCTGCACCTTCTCCTGAAAAATGGATAGAGATTGGATAAATTCCCTGGTTTTCCTTGGGGACACGCTGTCTGTATGGAATTCACAGTCACATCTTTCTGTGTTTCCCTGCTAAGAAACAGGGCATGGAAAACCTTGTGGCTTCGTTTGAGAGCAGTGCAGGTTTACTCTCCTTTTCCTTTCCTGAAATCTCCAAAGATACAGTGAAAGTTGGGACACGTCCCTGTGGGTGCTGTACCTACAGTGCTTGCCTGTAGACACACTTCTGGTGTGTGTGCACACATAGGCAGAACCTAAAGAGAAGCAGTGCCAGGTAAGTGGCCTTTCTTTCCAAAGGAGAATTAGGAATGAGATGCAATGAGTGTGTCCCACGCTGTGTTTTGCTGGAACAAGTCTCTAAACTGGTTTTCTGCCTGTGTGTCTGAGGGGTCTGATAATTTAATGGCGAGAGTTTTTCCTGACATCCCACAGTGCCCACTGTTGTATGGTGTCTGGCAGCAGCATGCTGATATCTCAGTTTAGTGTCCTCTGAGGGTACCAAATGGCATTACACAGGTTATAGGTGGCCCTTCTTACTGGGATACATGTTTCCTGGTGACTGCTGCAAGTCCCAAATTTCATACAGTGGTGAGTGTGAAGCACAGTAAATAGACCTTTTCTGGAATTGTACACTGCTTCTGAAAGCCTAAAATTAAATACATACATATATAAAATGAACCAAACAAATATTAAAACCAGAACCAACCAAACAAACCCCACATTTTTATCTGTTGATTCTAAAGCCCAGATCTTGTCAAGACCTTTGGTTCTGTAGCTGACATCCTTGTCCAGAACTTGCCATTGTGTAATTAGCAAATCCCATCTCATTTGGGAGTTGGCTCCCATAGTCTACAGAAATTTGACAAATATTCTGGAAACCTTGAAAAAGTTTGAAGCTCAATATCAGCTTGGGAGTTGTCCAAGAGAAATTCTGCACACTTGGTGAAATACAGTCGGAGATTAAGTATTTTATAAACCAGGAACCTCAAGTGTAAGTATAGCAGGTAGAGTCATGTTGTTATTTTGAGGTGAAGGAAATCCATAACCAATTTTCTTTTTTAAAAGGAAGAGGAAGCAATGATCAAATAATGTTCCCACATACTGGGAGAGGGGTCTGCCACATTTTATACATCAGAAGAGATATCCCTCAGGAAGAATAAAACAAGATAGGGTGAGTGTTCTGGCTTGTGTGTTAGGTTAAGGTTACCTTCAGTGATCAGAGCCCATTTGCTGGACTACTCTAACCCATGAAATTATGCAATGCTGCACGTCTGTTCTTACTGCAGGAGTGACACTGTATCCAACTACAGATCCTTAGCAGTCTTTTGAACTTCTTTTACGCAGTGAGACTGTACCAGGATGCTTTGGACAGCAGAATCAGAGTCACTGTGCAGTAAAAGCCAAGCCGCCTGTGAGCTCCCCAAGGCTGGTGTGCAGCCCCTGCTTCCCCAGACTGGAGATCCCATGGACCTGGGGTGCCTTCTCCACTGGCTGTGGTGAGCTAAGGAGGGACAAAAAAATCCATATCTACCCTGTAGGGCTGTGTGGTTTAATAGGCAGCTGCAAATAGGTCTGTCACAAAGAGAGAGTGACCTTCTTGGGATTTGTCTGCATGCGTGTGATTGGGTTCAGATATTGTTCTGCCCTGGTGTGTCTTATCTGACACTTTTCAGATGTTAAGCCTCTGTAAAAGATGTGTGATGATTTTCTGCATGTATTTAGCTATTTTAATCATTTTGAAATCCCTGAAATCCAGGTTGTTCATTGCCCTGAACTGTATTTAAATTATTCTATAATTGTAGCTTTAGTTAATATTTTTGTTTCCTACATTGCAGGATCAGATATATATTTACCCCTATTCCTAATGGACATGAATAAAATAAAGCATAACATCTCATTTGAGATTGCTATTGTATATAGTTGTGTCTGACAGGATTAAGTTGTCCTTTTTTCTGCTTAAAATTAAAACATTAATGTAGCTTTCAGTGGTAGGTACTAAAACATCTTTATAAATATTTGAAAAGACGCTGCTCAATGAACTGTGCAAGACAGGAGGTTGACCTCGCACGACTAATTAATTACCACAATCAGAGGAACTCCAGACAAAGTATCCTCTCCAGCAATTTGAAAGGTAATTAACATTCACGTCTCGTAAAAGTCACTTGACTTCCAATTATGATTAAATATGCAAGGTCACGGGGACACAGCAAGTGGAAGAGCTGAAAGTAATCCCCTAGTACGGTGGCAGCAGTTGGGAAGCAATGCCAAGCACTGAAGGACTGCAAGAAATATGGATTACACATCATCGTGTCCCACCGTGCTGGGGGAAGGACCGATGGGGGCATCTCCACCAATGTCTTTGACCCCACTTCTTGTGATCACCAAAATTCTTTGGATCAGCAAAATTCTTCAGTTGTTATTTGCAAAACTGACTCACACTGGACACTTACAGTCGCCCATAGGCCTAAGCAAAATATTGTCTACCTGGTTTTAAGAGTATCTGTCAAACTCTGTGACTGCTCTCGTGCATTGTACCATCAAATGAAAATTCTTAAATGATTGAACAGCATCTCTTGCCACTGAAAAGTCCTAATTAAGCACATTTGAGTGGATATCAGTGCCCTTCTTTAAGGAATATGAAGATTGAAAGAAACAATATTACGTTACTTTTAGGGGATTATGATCAGTAGGGAAAACCCCTGTTTTTCATACTGAGTTCATACATGCGTTACCACTTGTGTCTACTTCTATAAGTATTTTAAAATATAAAGAACCTATTTCAATATTTGAAAATAATTGTATTTTGTTGTCTCATATATTTTTAAAAGCAGACTTTAAAAATATATATTATTTTGAAAATGAATGTTTTAATGAGGTAATAAAATAATTTAGGATAACGAGTACATTAACTCTAAGTGAAATAGCAAATCATTTATCATAATGACAATGTAATCAAAAAGCAGCAGTCATATTGTCTGTTTAAATAGCCATATCCCATAAATACAGTTTGACAGCCTAAATCCTGTCACATATTACTATCTCACATCCTATTTCTGTGGCCATCGTTATCATCAGAACAATTGTTACAGTCCACCAAAGAGAAAAATGCTGAGCTCAGTCACCCCACGTTTGTTGTCACTCAGGGCTGGTTAATTGCTACCATGTCAGCCAGGCACAGTCAATAACCTGTGGACATGGAAATTCCATTTCAATGCTGCCTCAAGTGGGTTTTTTTGTACAGCATGATGTAAAATACGAAAGGACATTTCACCCTGAGAGGAGCTTGGTGAGTCTCCAAAGGGGAGGGCAGCAAATGTTACCCTTCACTGGGACAGGGAGCAGGTAATTAGCCCATCAGGAAAAGAGATGCCTCTCGACCTAATGAAGCAACAGTTGTGTCTCAAAGGAAGTGAAATGGGGAGCTTCTTAATTAAGAAAAACCACCTACACAGTCTTATAACAGCAAGTTTCAGAGGGCAAGACTAAATCTGGGCCGAGCCTTTGGGGAACTCACAAAATCTGTGTGGCTCCATGAATAAGTGTGGTGCACCAAGAAGGGACTGTCTCCAAAGGTGCCACTTCACAGGTGCGCAGCAAAGGGATGGAGGCTCCAGGAGGTCCATGGAAAACTACCTCAAATTCAAGAAAGAGGAGTGAGACTTATGATCTGGGGGGTTTGTTCATTTGCAACTGCATGATCTACTTTGAACGTTGATATGATGAAGAAATACTTCTGGTTAGACTTTCCCTCATCTGGCTGAAGCTTGGAGGGAGGTCAAAGTACAAGCTAACAACCAGGCACTCCTCATGTGTGGTAAGACTGTAAATCCCATGGTTAACAGCTCTTAACAGTTCCCTTGGCTTCTCAGAGAACCCTTGAGAGGCTCCACAGGGCACCTGAATAGACCTACACTGACGATGCACGAGCCTTGTTGAGGGACTCCACACACTCATCATGAGAGGATGAAATCTCCTTCTCTTTTGCTGGAGATCCAGAAGGTTCCACCAGCAGGCTGAACAATATACTGGGGACCTCACATGAACCCTAAATAGCTTCAGGAGCTCTTGTTACAACGATTTTGTGACGTGTCACTTTCTGTGAAGGAATCACAATGAGAAATAATCGTGGCAGGTTACACAAGGAGGGGCTGATTGCAGGATTCAGGGCCCCAGATTCTTGCAGATGAGAAATCCTAATAGCATTCCAGTGCAGAAGGGGAAACACTTATACCCCAGGACTTGCCAATTAACTAATCAGTTTTCACCACCTGACTATTCTGTTTCAAGTTGCTTGGAATATTTAAACAAGGAAAGGAGTCTAGCCAAAAAATCACAATATATATGAGATGGGATTCTTTTAATTCCTGTTTTCAGTGATTTTAGACAGTATCTATGTGCATCCAAAGCCTGTAGGACTCAGCTATCGGCAGCATCTTATTTCTTCAATTGTTTTCTACACTTCCTTATTCATATTCCAAAATATTCAAATGCATTTCTATTTCTTAAATGTTTTCATAGGGTTTTTACTTCCTGCTGTCTATGAAGCAGTTCCCTGGCAGGTTGAAAAAAGTCAGGGAAATTAACTGGATTTCCATGGACAGAGATAATACAGAATAGAGTTCTTTGCACAGAGCTGTTCCTTTTAGTTATGCTTACTGTAATTTTAGAGTCACAATTACAGTTTAAAAACTTGTGATGTTTTGGAAGATTTGAATGACAGAAAAATGGAGTCATTACAGATGACAGAAACCCTGTGGACAGCACTCAGGGAGGGGACTCTTTAATTAAGAATAACAAATACAGAATCTCAGGGCTTGACAGTCCCTCGGGCAGTCTTCTTGCCTTCACCATGTTTCCCAAACAGCATCAGCTACAGCTCAACCAGCCCCTATAGGCATTTCTCCAGGATTTTTGAAGAGTGACAGCAATGTCCTTAAACATCCAATTTCAGCATTTGCTGTCCTTTTTCCTTTCTTTCTTTTTTTTTTTTTTTTGATCATGGATATGTCTCAGTTTCCAGCTGAAGTTTTAAGCTGCTTGTCCTACATCCATCATGGACAAAGCATAATTCTTTCTAGTAGTTCAGCCTTTGAGAAAGTGAAGAGTTAAACTCATTGTGTTGTGCACGTCTTGGGCTCACGAGCACGGTGGAGTCTGCTGGAATGTCATCTCCAGCCAGACTGTGGTTGGCATCATGAAGACCACAGGTGTCATGTTGTCCTCTTCCACTGCAGCTCTGGTCTGTGCATGGTGTCTGGAGATATCAGTGGATGACATGGCACTCATGGAGACACGTTCCTTTCTGTCTTCTTACTCCAGTCCAAGAGCTCTGAACTGTCGTCTCACTGCTTGCAAATCTAGTGAGGTGTTTTGTTTCTGTTGTTGCTTGGGGCTCCCCTTCAGCAGTTAGGCACAATTACTACCTCCTGGAAAGGGAATTACAGAAAAGGCAGCAAAAAAAGGGAATACAGAGCAGCCCCAGGGAAGCCTTGGCCCCACATTTCCTCCATGAAAGGGAGAAAAATGCTTCTGTGCAAACGCTGTAGCTGCATCAGGCATTAGGTCTGCTCTGTGTAATTGCAAGGATCACACCCATTTTCTCTCCAGCTGGTTTTGGCAGCCCTTCACTTGCACTGCACTTCCTTCCTCTCACTCTTGACCCTTGCACCGTGCTCGCTGTTTCCAGGCCCCGAGGAATTGAAATGGTGCCATTTTTCCTCCTGAGGGCTCTTGCATTCACCCTCAGCCCATTCTGTGCTGACCTCTGGGCATCACTCACGAGCTCCAGCGGATGGACAGCTCAGCTGGCTGGTCTGGCTTGTTTCCCTCAGGGATCATGGCAACGTTACAAAGCAGTGAAGTTCCTGGAAAGTTCTGTTTTCTAAAGGATACACAGGGAAACAGATGTTTATGATAATAAGGGCATCTTGTAATTCAGTTTTCACTGCTGTCTCTGCATAGAAATTGTTTTCATTGAAAACCCTTCCTGACCTAACCTACAGCAGCCTTGCCAAGCAAAGTGCTCCATTATCCTACTCTTTTCCCCTGTAATTTTGGTTTTGAATGCTTTTAAGAGTTCTCCATACCTGTTCTGCTTCCTAAGCTGGCGGGAACTTGGCAGCAATCGCCACAGAGATGGAACTGCTTTACTTGATGCTGCTCATGGTGCTGCTTGGCTTCATATCTGAACATCAAAATGACTTTTGTGTTTCTTGTGTCAGCGTGAGATGTGGTGACATTGGTTTTTTAGGAATTTTTAAGAATGTCAGAATGCTTGGGATCATCATGCTACAGAAAAAAGTGAATGTCTAGTTCTAAAGTCCAGGTACATGGGCAGGAGAAAAAAAAATTCTAATTTCCATAGCCTGGTCTCACATAATTAAATTTCTAATAGGAAATGGATATTTACCTAACCTGGGTTTTATGGGTGCTCTGAATTCCAAGTTTGCCAGGGCCTGAGCAGTTACTGTGATATAAGGAACATGTATCCAGTGTCCATTACACAGCTCTTGGTGGAGCTTTCCTTAAACTATGGCAAAGGAAAATGCCACCCATAGGAACTAAACAGCTTTACTCCTAAAGCATTGCGAGTGTAGAATTTTAATCTAATCTATTTAACTATATTATCAACATGCTTTAACCTGATTAAATCAGCTTCTTTATGCTCTAGGATTTAAAATCCAGTCTCTGGATGTTTCATGTGTGAGCTTGCAGTTCATCCAGCGTGTGTGGGAATGTACAGTGCAAATTAAAGACTGCTCAAAATTCTGTGTAGCAAACCTGCTTCTTAATGACAGAAATTATTTTCAGGTTCACTGTACAGTCAGGCTACATGAGTTTGGGTTTTTTTCTCTCCTGAACCAAGTTTACTGCTGAAGGTAGCAACGTAGTTCACACTAAAGCATAAATCTGCAGGCTGAAACCCTTATAAGAACATACAGTATTGCTATTGAGAGTAGTCAAGTGAAAACTTTGAAAAATTATGTATTTTAAAGTGCTTGTAAAACCCTGTTGCCCTGTAGTTTGCTGATATATAGAGGTCCCCTGTTTGCTTTCATTTTTCATCAACAACAATAATAATGTCACTGCAATGAACATTGTTTGGATGGTGCTGATGGGCACCTGGACGTGAAATGATAGCCACAGGCCAAAGGCCAAAAAAGAAATAAGACCTATCACTCTGTCAGAGGAGCATTGTCTTCTCCACAAAGCCTGGAGAAAACCTTGTTTTCCCCATGTACACCTCAGGACATTCCATGATTTAAAGCCCTAAGTAACAGTTTGGCCATGTGCTGGTCCCATGGGCTCTTTTGTGCGTTGACGGAGCTTTTTGATGTCCCATAATAAGTATTGCCCAAAGGGAAGGGGCTGGAAATACCCCACCCCCTGGAGCAGAGGCTGGTCTTGGTGAGAGGCACTCCTATGCATAAAACAAAATTTCACAGAAAAGGGTTCCAAACTGTGTCACGTTGCCTGTTCTTGCTCATCTTCATTCTCAAGAGTTTTTGCTCCGGAGACTATTTTAAAAAATTCAAAGCGTATTCAGAATATTTCACTAGGAAAACACATTGATCTGAAGTGAACGCTTAGATTTTAACCAATTCCACAATATACAGACTATATCTGCTGGAAGAAGGAAAAATCTAGTTCTTGGGAGACAGAGAGAATTTAATTAACTTGAGTTACCTCACTGCTGTATTCACGGACCCAATTTCAATTCTCTTTGACATGCCTTTTAAAAAATCCATTGTTGTGAAAAGTAAAGTGCAGCTTCACTACTGAAACTCATTTTGAGTTGCTGCTTTCCTCTGCCACTTTAAAATTCAGTAGAGACTGGACAGGGAGCCCTGCTTGGTTTCCAGGCCAGGAGAGCTTGGGCTGAAAGCAGCACAAGGTCACTGAGTCCCTTCCTTTGCACCCATCCTGTCCCTTTGCCTCTCCTGGCATAACCGGATGGTTTTCTCTTCCTTCAGCATTCATGTTCCTATAGAAATAATAATGTTTTATACATGTTATCCATTCACAAGGGATAATTAGTGCTGTCAACTAGCCCCTGTAGCCAGCATCTTCTCTTGTCTTTGCTGTCAACCCTCTGACACCTGTATATACCTTGTATTGCATTGCATTGCCCTATACTATGGTATCAATCGAATTATTTAATTTTCAGCTGATAGTTTGAGTAGAATTCCTCCGATTTAATTTCCTACAGTGTTGATCATGTAGATACAGCTGGAAAACATGGTGTTGTCACTTAACAGAGAAAGAAATTGCATAAAAAATTATTTGCCTCCTCACCTTACCCTTTTTCATCAGGTCTGTCTATGCCCTAGTCTTGCAAATATTCTGTAGGCGTGGGACTCTCAGTGGCTAATATGAACTATGCTCATAAATTATGGGCTACCAGTGTCGCTGGTGGTTGTGGCACAGCAGAGGATAAAGCAGTGGGAAGGCACAGCTGGTGGCATTCTCAAGTAGAGGGCTAATTGTTCCTAATGAACCCAGTGAAGTAGAAAACAACAATTCACCCACTCCCAGCTTTAGCTCTCCCTGGCCACAGGAAACTGCTCAGGAAAACTATTTGCTGAGGAATAAAGGCTGTGGGAGGCTGTTGTTTATGGCAGGGCTTTGTGAAACTCGTATAATGCTCCTCTGGCTTTGCTATTGTTCTTTCTTTGTCTATAAAAATAAGGTGGGGTGTTGTGTTTGTGGATCTTGTCACACAGCACCACTGGCTGCTGCCGAGGGGGATGGCTGAGAGCTCCAAGCTCCAGAAGCCACAGGCACTCTGAGAGTGAAAGTCATGTTCAGCTCTGGAACAGTTTTTGTCTGTCTAAAAACCAATATGGGTATTTGTGAAATGGAAAAGAGAAACTGCAACAGAATGAGTGTCTGCCTGTCTTCAAACATCCTACCTACTTTTGGAGGCTCAGCTCATCTCCGGTCCACACATCAGTCTCTTCTCAACCTCACTCATGACCATGGCCACCCTCGCTGAGATGAGAATTCATTTGCCTGTGTCTGTCACTTGCTGCTCCTGGGCTGGGGAGGGTAAACTGAATAAACCTTCCTGGTTTTGGAGCAATAATACCTGTGACTCTGAGGTGTGCTTCCAGCAAATATCTCCTATGCCAGTTTAAAACCCCCAGTCTTCACTGTTTAATCAACTGCAAAAGCTGTTTATTGCTTTCTATACATGAGTGTCTCAACGCTGTGCTTTAATTAACTGTGTCAGCCTTGGCTGTCATTCGACACAGCTTTTATTGGGATAGATGTTAAATCCCGTCTTTCATAACTGTGTCTTAAACACATCTGTACTGAACTCTTTTAAGTAGTAATTAGTTTCCATCAGCTGTCTTTTATTCGTTTCACATTTGCCCACAGGCAGCCTCATTAAAGTCCAGCACAACTTTCTTACACTGCAACTTCTCCCATCTCCTTGGCCAGGGTGGGGAAGCTCTGGCTCAAACCTGTCTGCTCCTCTCCCAGGGCTGATCTGCCCCAACCCAACCTTCTTCTGGGGTTCCTGCAGCTCCCTCAAACTTGCCTCATGCTGGTGATTCCCACGGTGGTAGCGTAGTTTCAGCCCTGGGTGCTCCTGAGAGTCTGCAAATTCCTTTCTCTCCGTCTTCTGCAGCATCCCAGGCAAGCAGCCTGTCTTCCCTCCTGGCCACTTCAGGGCTCCACACCCCTCCCTCCCACTGGTGTGCCCTCCTGGCTGCACTTCATCACACGGGGTGTCATTTCTCTGGCTTTCCAGCCTGATTTAACCAACTGCTTACCCACCAGCGCAATATTTTATATTCCCCTTTTATATTCCTCTTTATAAATGTTAGGTTAGAGCCTTCTAATTCTACTATTGTGGATCCTTGGAGAGTTTTTGGAAGGGAAAAGGATGTATTTCTGTGTTGCTTTACCCAGAAGCAGATAGAAATGTGGAGGGGACATATGTGAGGCACCCTCCTCCCCTCCAGCCTTGTCCTGGGGACAGGCAGTGCTTGCTCTCTGAGGAGCCTGCTAAACATCCCACCCATAGCAGGATTCCTGGAGGGTTCCAGTCTCAGCTCCCACATGGAGCAAAGCTACTGATTGCCCACTAACAGAGGTGCTTTTATGCCTCCATTACCTCTGAGGGTTTTTTTTATTTATTTCCCCTACTTGTTGGTGTTTTAGGCACTCACTGTTTTTTGCCAGCTAATACAGCCCAGCTGTTTGTAGGTGGCCAATTTCCTTTTCATGGCTCTTTGTTAAGTATTTAAGAGGACTTAGATACCAGCCCAATGCTCTCTGGTACATGCACTAGATCACTCCCAAATACATGTTGTTTTCTGCAGCACACTGACCCAAACTCTCCTCTCCTGACACCCGAGCACTCCCACCCCAAACACTGCCAGCTCTCAGGTAGGAGGGCACCCAGCTAACAGGGTAGGAGAAAACCAAAGTGAAAAAAACCCACCAAAACCCAAAAAAGTGCATTATTTCTGACCCCAAACTGCTGTATATTCTGCGATTTCGTGTTTAGTGGTGAGGCTGAATGTCCTCCAGGGCTTTTGTCTCAGTGTGAACTCATGTTTCAAGCTGCCTTGACATTACAGAGCTCTACATAGAGGACTGGAAATTATTGGAGTAAACTTGCCCCCATAGGAGAGATCCAGATGGAAGGCTGTAAGTAGAAGATTTAGTGTGTAGAAATGTGCATTTCTGTGCACCCTGATACTGCTGCTGTTGTGATTGTGGCTGAAGTTTTCCCATCATTTTCAGTTTCTTTGGGGAGATGCTATGAGACTCATCTTTCTATCTAATGCTATTTTTGATGAAGCTGGCTTGAACTACCATGAAAGGGTCATGCATTTATATTTAACATTTAACTATTGCTATTTTCTCAGGCCTTTGGGGAATGATCTGTTTTAATATTCCTATGATTTCTACCCTGAACGTGGCTACTATTGCTTGTAATAGGAAAAAACAGCAACAAAACTAATTAAATCAGTCTTTCCTGTTTGTCTTTATCATTCAAGAAGGGACCCAACCCACACAGCTGGCAGCTCTTTGTGCTCAGGAGCCTTGATACCAAACTGCCCCTAAGAGCTCTGTGAGAAAGATGGTCGAGAAGCTGTCAGAATGGCTCATTTAGTGAGGAGATGAACTACTTGTGGGAAAACCTTGCCACTAAATGGTTGCCCGTAAAATCCTAATGGCAGATGTGTGGATGTTTGGCCTTACTCCAAGGGACACACATCCTTAAGTCGAGATCGGGCATATTTTGAGACAACACATTAATGCCAATGGGAGGGTAGGGATAATACATTTTATATCCTTTCTGGAAAAAAAAGATCTCTAGCCTAGGTGCAGGCTACTCACAAGAAAGGAGAAATTATTTTTCTTCTTCTGTCTATTTTTGTAGGGTGTCTGTCCTGTGTTGCAGTGAAAGAGGAGCAGAATTTGCAGGTGCCAGCTGTAACACACTCATGGAGCTGCAGCTGCTGCTGCCATCACATCACATCACATCACACAGTCTGGGCTAGACAGGTGTGCTCTGAGGAAAAGTAATAGCTCTGAACCCTGTTCTCTCTCTCACAGCTAAAATACATTGCTTTGGTGAGCATCCTCTCTTGCCAGCATACATCATGTTTTCTTCCCCCACGCTTACACTTCCCTAATGCCATCAATAATGACCTCCTTCTTCCATATATTTCTATTTTTCATTTCTTACGCTTCATTCCTGGTATTTTATCAACTCTTGCTATTTATTCACGTCCCTCCACCTGCAGCTTCCTTCTCCAGCCTAAGCACAGTACAAAACCAGTATAACCAGTAGCTCCCTGCCATATTCCCAAATGCACCTGGGATGGGGGTAGGCTGGGGAGTCTTCTCCTGAAGGGTGGCTCTTCCCTGAATGCTGTCTTCCTTCACCCTGCTGTCCCCCAGCTCTGTCTCAAGAGCAGCTTTTGCCAGACACTCCCAACCCTCCCTTTCACCCGCTGTGGGTATTGTGAAGGGGCAAAACCTCAGTGAGGGATGGATGGGGCACCTTCTCCTCTTCCAGTCATGGCATCCCTTCACTGCTGCCATTGAAATGTTGTCATTGAAAACAGGGCAGAGTTTTCTTGTTAATGGAAGAAACTCAAATCTCCACTTGTTAGAAAGTTCACAGAGAGACACAGTGATGATTCTTGTAGTCAAAGGTGGGGAAAAAGCATTGGCGCTTTTCCATAAAATTGAACTTGTATCCCAGTTGCACGAGAGGGGATTTTTCACTCATGTATTCCAGTGGTGGTCATTGGCATACAGGCTGTGCTGATGTCAAAGCTGCACATTTGCCAACTGCATGGTGCTTCAAAGCCACCTTTGCCTTCCAGCCTGGACTTTTCCTCTCATTCCTACCCTAATCCCTTGACGAAAGTACAACAGTAGGTCTCTGCCTGCATACATAACACTCCCTTTGACCCTGCACAGGACCAGAGCCCAGCTCCATCCTGCCTCCTGCAGTGTAGCCACAGAGGTGTCCCAAGCCAAGCCTCACTGCCTGCCTTGGGCAAACCAAGCCATGGAGAGGGTTATTAATTTGGCAAAGCTGGTGGATGGAGCCCAGAGCTCTCAGGAAACCATTTGCTGCTGTCTGGGTAGAGCCTGTCTCTCCTCTTCCACCAGCCATGGCTGTGCTGGCCGTGCCTGAGCTCAGCCCCGTCCTGCTGCTGCTCCACCGCTACTTTGGGGGTGATGTGGTTATTTATTTGATTCCTTTTTCTGCAGCAGCCCAGCTGGAGACATGAGATAATATCCAAAATAATTAAACCCCGCTCACAATGCAGCTCCTGCTCCAAGACATCATCCAGGGGAGGTGTGTGAATGGGAGACCGGAGTGTCAGAGGGTTGACAGCCGAGGCGGACACGAGAAGAATTATATGCATTCAACACACATTAAAAGGACAATAACACCCCGGCTTATGGCTATTTATTCTTTACGAGCGACTTTGGCAGCATTTTGTTTGAAGTTTTGATGGCCATATGTTTTCCAGGGAGGCACAGCGCTTTCCTCTGTTTGTAAACTGTGCTATAATTGAAATTGAATTTTTATGAAATCTATGTGAAATATGATAACACATTAAAACACTCTCCTTTGGAGAGTTTCCTCATTGATTTTTGTTGCATTAAATCTGTTTACACATCAAAGGAAAATATTGCGTTCTGTCTGTCTTCATTTCAGTCACACCCCTCCTTTTGTTTCCCAGAGACTACACATGGCAAAGCAAAATCCCCTCTGTCCGGAGTTCTTCCAGCACTCACACTTCTCTTGGTGAAATGATGCTTTACACTATAATTGGCCTTCTTTCTCCTATCTTTTTACCAAACCAGGAACTTTACAATGTCTTTTTCTTCCTTCACCTTTTCAGCAATTCGACTGTATTTATACACTGGGACTAATCCTGCCCTCCTGAAAATACATGGGATTTGATGGCTGACTTTGTGTCCATTAGGATCAGTCTGCTATGGATAAAATCTATAGCTTGAGTACACACAGTCATGGCTCAGTTCACTTCAGAGGAGCTGTGCACATTTATCCGAGAATCTGTCCTGGGAAAAGTTGTGTTTTTTTTTGTTCTGGCAGAAATAATTTTAAATTCAATCAGGCTTTTCAGATGTTGCTGTAAAGAGCTGAGCTTTCTTTATTTTTGTGTGTGTGTGTGTGAAAAGATTTTGTTTCTACATACGTGTGTGTGTCAAACTATTTAGTATGGTATTGAAAAGTGTACATGAACACCAGAAATGGTGTGGGTGAAGGGAAAGCACGAGCTTATTTTCAGTCTGGTACTAAGGCAACAGTGAATCCATCTTAATGATCAAACTAAAATAGAAAGTATTCTTAGGACTGATAACTAGATCTGTGATGATAAACCTTCCCCTGCTTTACTCACGAGGCTCCTTGTCAGAGCTCTGGTGTCGTGATAAGGCTGGTGGTGCTATCCAGCCCAGGCTGGGTGTGTGGAGTAAGGACAAAGGCCCATCTCAGACCCAAAGGAAATGACCTACTTTGATGGTTTTCTCTGTAATAGCTAAATTCTATCACCAGTGCCTGTTGGCTTTGTCTCTGAGTTAAAGCTCTAGCCAAATATTACTTTAAATTCTCTGCTGTGTTGCAAAATTGTCCTGTTTGTAACTCTTCTCTTTGCATTTGACTGAGTTTTATTTTCCTCTATTTTCAGAGAATAAAATGTGCTGTAGTAGTTTAGATCCTGCGCCTGCCAAAGCTGACCCTGCACCCAACCCAGAGAGCCTCCCACTGTTTTCAGGCCCCCTCCCTGGTAGAGGTCCATGGGGTGGTGGGAGGCATCCACAGCTCTCTGCACTGCCTGGAGGATGGGATTGCATTGCCTTTACCATCTTTGCTGCCGTGGTGTGGCTACAAGTGCTTTTATCAATGACAAAAATTATCTACCTGCTGTTAAAACCCAGCACAAGCACAGACTGAGGGGGCTTTCTGGGTGGATACACTCCATGCTGTCAGCAGGCTACTTGCTATATTTTCTTTTTGTTTATCTCTCCTATGTCATTGTTTTGGTTAAGCTTGGAAAAAAAGTTTGAACGAAGTCAAAAAGTATCCAGAGAAAAGGTGGCTAAGGTGTATCTATAGGATTGCCTTCTCCAGTTGAGGTGGAGGGGCATCAGCCTGTGTGATGGCTTGGAAGGATAGAATGTGAAATAAATAAAACCACAACCATGTGTATCAGTATTTGGAGGCAGCATTTCAGTGCTGAGGTCACCTCTAAAATGACTGTCGAGGCACTGAGAGAGAACAGTTCCCATTTTAAGGATAAGGTATATATGCATTGAGAATAATCTTCCAAAATGTTAGAGATGCTGTCTGCTAGGAAAGTGCCTTTAAGGAACAGCAAAGTTAACACAGACACATGTTTAATTGATTTATTTATATCATGAATTAGTGTCCTAAAAAAAGCTTGTAAAGTGGCAAGGTAAATTGATATTTATTTTCAAATCAGTATTTCTTAAAGCATAAATCTGAACCTAGTGATCTCTGTAAATACCACAGTGCCCTGGCCCCAGTGGTTTCTTCTCCCTCTCTCCTCCTGGCCATGTGCATGGCAATGTGTTTGAGGTGAGAAAGTTCAAGATTTGGTGGTGCCAAAATCATGGTATTTGTTGCAAAGCCTGAGGATGACTGTGGTAACAGCAACTTACCACTTTTTCTGCTCACAGGCTGCTGGTCCAAAGGGGGCAGAGAGGAGATGCAGGGGGATTGTCCTGCACGTTGTAAAGGAAAGGCGAGGTCTGCTGTGCCCAGTTTGCTGCTTGGAAAGTGGAATTAGGAGGGGGGAGGGTATTTTATAGCTCAGCACTAGGTTTCATTTGGTGTGACACAGTGATCCAGCAGGTGCCTGGATACGTGAAAGTTTCAGAAATTTATATTCCTGACCTTTATAGCAAAAAAAAAAAATAAAATAAAATAAAGAGAAAAGACAAATCTGAAATTATTTTCTGATCTGACAAAATGGGATGTCTTCCACTGCCTGGTGCACTGAGTAAGGAGCCAGCTCTGCCCATGCCTGTCTCTGTTTCCCAGGGCAGATTGTGATGGGACCCTAAACCAGCCCAGTCAGAGATGGTCTGCACTTGCCTCTTTCTGGGTGTGAGATTTCAAGACATAATAGTATGTTTTAAAGTAAAAAAAAAAAAAAAAAGACAAAAAAACCCCTACAAACCATTCTCTTTTTTACCTAAAGTTCAAATCTGCATAGTATTTGCCATTAAAATAAAACCAGACAAACAAAAACCCTCCAAGGGATCAGAACCGAGACAGAACAACAGGAAGAAAGGGTTTCTGAGCCCCTCCTCCTGCCTCCCCTGCCACGCTCACGGGTCTGTGCTGCTGGTGGGATTTGCTGTTGCAGTTTCTGAGCTGCAGCAAACCCTGCGCTCCTCTCTCATCTCTGGGCAGGTTTATTTGCTTGTCTCCTCTGAGGGCAGGCTCTTGGCTCCTCATGCTTTACTGCAGCCTCTCTCCATGAGCTCCACGCTCCCCATCTGGAATTTGTCTCTCTCCTGCTCCTGCATCGTGCAGGATGTGGGGCAGGTGGCTCCCACATGCCAGCCCTTGGTCTCGAGGGATCACTTGCTCCTCTCCCTCCTTTATGGGCCTCCAAATAAAGTGGAAGAGAGACAAATCAAAACTGCAGCCTGTTGGAGTAAATAGAAGGAAACAGTGTGTTAAAGCTAACGAGGTGCAGCAGGCAAAAGGAAAAAGAAAGATAAAAATGAGATAATTCCAAAAAAAAAAAAAAAAAAGGTAGGAGAAATTGGGAAGAAGGGCAGAAAAAAAAAAGCCTGTGTAACAGGATAGAATGATATCATAGACTCATGGAATGGCAGAGATGCCACCCACCGAGGCCAAGTCCAGAAGCTCTTGTGGTGCCCCAGCTGTGGTGACACCAGGTAGATGGGAAATCACAATTTGTGTCCTCTGCAGGCACATCTTTTAAAGAGCTTACAGCGAAACAGCATGTGGGGTTTGTATTAAAAATTAATCATAGCACCTCCTCCCGTGACAAATTGGTACATAAAACATTAAGAGTTGCTGGGGCTGGATATACTTCCCTCTTCCATGTGTCAAATCCCATTGGAGAGAGGGCAGGCTCCAAACCCTGTCCCTTAAATCCCACAGTGCCATCAGCGTGGAGATGCCTGTGGAAAGCAGCGATTGTCCTGGCAGGGACACGCTCTGTGCCAAGCAGTGGTGCAGAGTCCTTGGCTCCCTCTTCCACAGATTGTGATCATGCCCTGCAGAAATAAGAATAATCTGTATTTCTGACATGGGAGGGCATGGGGAGCAGAGGTTGGAGGCTCTGCTTTTGTGGGTGTGTACATATAGATAGGTGTCTGTCCATATGCAAATGTATATGTTACACATATGCATATTAAAAAATGTGTATAGATTTGAGTCAGTACATCAATTAACTGCATTAAATGGTGTCCTTTACCATGGCAGGGAGGTTGGAACTAAATGATCTTTAAGATCCCTTTCAATGCAAACCATTCTGTGATTCTATGAAATGTAAAAACAAACACCCCATTTACAAAAAAAATGATGCCTATATTTTCAGAGCCACCTCCACAGCACTCATTCCCATTCTGGAGGAGACTGCAACCCCAGGAAGGACTTACCCTGCGTGTTTTTATGGGCTCCCCAGTGGTTTCCAGCACACTGCCCTGGATGCTCTACCCACCTGGAAGCCAGGGAAAACCTTGGAGTTCCTTTCTGGGTATTAAACATTGGCCTTATCAGATGCAAAAAGCATTTTGTTTATGCTTAGAGTGAAAACCCTCACTTGATACTATTGTGGCACCTGGTTCTTATGAATCCCAGTGAAATCAGTGGCTCTGAGGCACAGATGTGTTGTACAGTTCTTCAGGCACTACAGGGGAGGCTGCAATGACGTTGGAAATGTGCATTTTAAGGCAAAACAACTCACTTCCCTAATTACAGCTGTCTTGGGAGTTTCCTGCTGCTTTTTGTAAGATGCTTAACCCACAGTCTGAAGTCCCAGCACACACAGGCAGGTGGTGTGTGGGCAACTGGGGCAAGTGTTTGGGTGGGAGTGGGAGCCCAGCCTGTGGGTCAGGGGGGATGTAGCCCAAAGTGAAGCAGGATCAGTGCTGAGGACGACCAGAATCCACTTCCTTTTGCATATGTTAATTGGGAAGCAGTGCTAGACCAAAGGACCATGTGACAAAACTAACAAAGCACACAGTTTAGGAAATGGTATTTCACAAGTCGATTAATTAGGGAGTCACAGTGTGGGTGAGAGTAAATATATGGCAGGTTAGTTTTGGCATAATAAAAAGTAAATGCAGACGCTAATAAATAGTTATGCGTTTCTGCCAAAACTTTGATGTTAATTGTAGATTATCGGATACTTGCTAAAATGAGACCTGTAACACATGAGCTGGGTTTTTCTATTAATTAAACATAGTGCACAAGTTATTTCTTACGTTATATCTCTCTTTATAATGAGAATAAAATGCAATAACTGACCAAAATGTTCCCTTTTTTCATTAATTAAGGATGGAAACACTTATTTGTACAATGAATACATTACCAACATTAATTTTTTTAACACTTGTTCCTGTTTTATTTCTTGGTATCTCTCAAGCTTTCAAATCTTTCTAGAACTATGTTCAAAATAATATTTAGCATAGAGAAAAACACTAAATATTTCATAGTATAATTAAATCTTATTAATGCAATTGTCTGCAGAGTTCATATTAAAAATTTACACGAACCCATTTCAGTTTTGTTCGAAGTTATAATTTCTTCTGAATTTCCATAAATGTTTGGAGCTTAATCAAGCTTAACTGTGGGAAGCATCGGAAGTTTTCTCATGATTTGATGTTGAATCTAAGTTGCTTTACTTGTATTTTTCTTTTAACCCAGCCAGACACTTTGTCAGGGAATTAGTCCTCAAGTAATTAAGGTACAAAAGATTAAGTATTTGCTTTAGCATTTGTGGATCTAGATGCTGGCATTAAAAGTGTTCTCATTTTTAGCATTCTCTTTTTTGTTTTTCATGAATAGACTTTTTTAAGGATAGTGAATTTCTTATTCCTTATTTTTCCTTTTAAGCAGCAGGATATTTCTGTCATTCTCTAATTTTCAAGGCCTTTTTAATAAAACTGAAATCCTTGTGAAGTTCTCCCGTATCCATCAGATATTCCTCTGGGTGGTTCTGTTTGTTGGCATTCCCACAGTAGCACGTTGGGCTGTTAAAATCCATGCAGCCATTCATCTGCCTGGTGGCTCCACATCTAAGCAGACCTTCTACTCAGCCACTAATACCATTACAATCAGCTTTTTCACTTGAACTTGCTTTCATTGAAGCCGCTGCTGACGTAGAAAGGAGCTCATTTAGTGATGCTTTTTCACCTTTATGTTAACTCTGAATGCATCATTAGCAGGAAGATGTTGACTAATTTGGAGGGAGTTTAGAGAAAAGCTGTAAAAATGGTTAGCAGGTTGGCATATCAAGCACTGTGTGGAAAGATGAAATGAGCTATCAATGTCTAGGCTGGCTGGAAAATCATGATTAGAAATTCTTAAAGGGTATAAACATAAAGAGTGGAAGTATTCAGTTCGTTAAAACTATAATGAAGGGCTGACACAGGTTATGTGGGGACAAAGTAGAAAATCCCTCTTTAGATGTTTATGGTGACCAGCTGGGGTTGCTCAGGACACCACAGTGCTGGGAGACAGGTCAAAGCATCTCAGGAGCTCTTGCCTAGTACACAAGGGTGTGTTTTAATAGTTAAACAGGGAAAAAAATACCGCCAAAAAACTGGAGAGTAAGAATAGATAAAAGAAAGAGAAAATGGCCACTTACTTGTGGTGACATATTTTGGGCTGTGGGGGCCTCCCTTCCGAACTGCTGGGGGTTTAGCATGTAGGGATTTCAAAATCACAAAACAATAATATGAAATTGGGAACAATGTGACATTTCCAGAGACTTTTGACCCAAATCCCCACAATGGGGCAGCTCTAATAGTTACTGCCACCATGTGATAGCACAGCTCCAGCATTACTCCATCACAGACACTCCAGGAGATACTATTCGCTTGCAATTTGTTGCCCATTTTATTTCTATTTGACTCACAGCTGTGCAAGTCAGGGACTCTGAATTTGCAATTTCAGCATTGATACAGAGTGATGCACATCATGCAGGCTGTGGGTCGTACCCACTTTCCTTCCCTGCCCTCCATCATCCCAGAGAACAGGTTATAACCAGGCCAAAATCACGTGTCAGAATCCCATACAGCAGCTACTTTGCAGAGTCACAAAATGCTATTTAATTTGTGGATAGACTACACGAACACTGGGTGATGGAGTTTATAAAAGAAATGAAGTTAGGAAGAATTCAAACGAAATATCTTCTTTGGAGAGTAAACTCATTTGTATTCCAAAATGCAATTACAGAGTGGCCTCGGGAAACTCGGTGCTCTTTCTGGTCAGCAGCACTGGCAAGGTCTTTGCACAAGATCATGGATAGCTTTAATTTCCAAAGAAAAAGCTCACTGAGAGAAATAAAAAAAACACTGTAAAGGTAAACATTTCCTAAGCCAGCTGACAACCATACTAGAAATATTAAACAAGCTGAGGAAGTGTTACTGAGTTCGCCTACAAATTGTAAAAAGTGCTTGGAGAGAAAAATGCTGGCTGACTGCATCCCAGGATCCAGTGATTAGGAACTGAATGAGACCTAAGGACCACACATTTCAGTAATCTGTCTCTGTCAGCGGTGAGATGGCTGAAAAAAAAATAAATAATGAAACTCTTTCCCTAAAGTCAGTATACAAAGATACAAAGTGCAGTCTAACCCACTAATATATGAAATATAAACGTTTGAATTTCCTTCCAGCTTCTTTGGGAGCTACTAATTATGTTTCTGGATACCTTGGATGGTCACAGGATTATCTACCACCTTTGAAAATCCTTATCCTATGGCAAATTTAATCTACCAGTGAGGCTATAATGTAGGGACAGCTCCTGCACAGGGATTAAGCTCTTGTTTGACTTCAAGTAGGGATGTGCTTTAAGCCCTCCTGCCTGTTTGCTTATAAGTGAAATCCTGTGTAAGATTATGCAACCCAGGGTGACAGGCAAAACTCACAATCTTTGTAAATACCCCATCTCTGGAAGTTTTCTAGGCCAGGTTGGATGGGGTTTGGAGCAACCTGGTCTAGTGGAAGGTGTCTGCCCATTGCAGGGGGTTGGAACTAAATGGTCTTTAAGGTCCTGTCCAACCCAAACCATTCTGTGACTCTATGATTAAACAAAAAACCCCAAACAAAGCAACTAAAATAAGCCCCAAAAATCAGAGGAGAGCAGAAATTTTGTTGTGCTGTATTTGCAGCTTTGGAAGTGGACACCCTTAGCTCTCTGTTTCATGGGAAGGAGGAGAGGAGGGGAGGAGCTTGCTGCCCTGATTACAGGATGGAGCAGGAGAGGAAATTGCAGGAGTTACTCATAGCAGCTGGTCACAAAAGTGCTGCCCAGATTTGTGTTTGGTTGTGATTTTCTATCTCCATGACCAAGGAAAGACACTGTTGAGTCCAACTTGATGGCAGTGTCCAGCTGTCCCAAACCAAAACCAGGCACCTTCATCCAGGTGAGGTTTAAAAAGTAATAAAGTGAAGTAGCTTTGTCCACTCCAGTGGTTTTCTATGTGTCTGTCTGTGGTGTATTGTTTTGCTTTTGCTTTTTCCAGAATCACTGCCCACTGTATTCCTACGGAAAATTTCCATAATACAATGTATTTTGCAGCAAACCCACAATACACACCACTGTTCCAAGGGGTATTGCGAGTGACATTTGATCCAAAGGCCAAAGCTTCCCTTATTAAACAGCAGAAAGGAACATACACTTCCAAGGGAGAGATGTGTGCAGGGTAGGGAGCAGAATATAATATCCTCTCCTGCAAGCTGGGCTGACTCTGCTGTGAGATGGCAACCTCAAGACTGTGTGTTGTGCTTAAAAAACTGGTGAAGCATGAGTTTAGCTTGAGGGAAATGCTGATGCGAAGGATCCTCCAGGAGAAAAATGATGAGTAGGAAAAGCAATTTATCTTGCTCTTCTATCCTAATAGTGGGAATGTGAAAAAAACCACCAGAACTAACACTGTCCCCCAACCACCTGAAAATCTTCCAAAAGACCAGCCATCAGAACAAAACAGAAGAAAAAAGTAAAAACCTAAGAGGAAAAGGAAACAGAAAGGCCTGCTAAATGGCAGTAAGTTGCTCCTTGTGCTTGAAAGATTAACAGCAAAAATAGGAAAATTTCAGGAGCATTTTTTTTATTTTGTTAAAATGTTGTTGGTATTTTATAGCGAATCCTCATGCTGTATATGGTCTTGATGAAAATCAGACTTGCTCTTTTTTTGTGATTTCTTTTTTAATTGATTTGGAAAAAATGCACTTTGGAATCAGAGCCATCCCTAACACAGTGTGTCTATAAGAGAGTTCAGTATTTTCTGTAAGACGTGGTTAAGTGAGAGTTACCAAAAATTACTGAAAATTGGGCTGTCTCCCTTCACTGTACCAGAGTTTGGTGGGACCTAAGGAATGAAAAAGCTGTGCCAAAGGTAAAAAATGGTATTTTACCTATTAAAAGCCTGGAGTATTATTATTTACAAAGGCGAGAAGATAAAACATGTTTATCCTTTCCAGAGCTTATAGTTCTCTGCATTCAGCAACACACATTACCATAATTTGTTTTTATACAAAGTGCAATATAAGCGTGCTCCTGCAAGCAAATTTAAACACGTGTATTAAAATCTGCTTGAAATTTCTCGGCTGGGAATCAACAGAAATCTATTGCAGGCATTTGATATGCACCTGTGAAAGATCTATCTAGGATTAAGTGAATCTCAAACCAGCATCCTCCATTTCAGTGCCTGATCTGCTTCTCTTCTTGCCCCCATCCCTTGTTTGCCTTCCAGATAACACCAGCAATGAGCAATTTCATAGCCCCAATTAGTGATTTTACTGACAGCTCAAGGTAAGAGGGGGAATACAACACTTTTTCTCTTTGCAGTCTTTTTAAGCTTGTCAGTGCTGGTTTCTAAACACGCCCTGTACCTTCCCTGAGCGCCTCAGAAACGAGACATTCAGTGCAGAGCTTTGTTTCATCTTTACATCTAAAGTGCCTTATAGGGGATCACGGCATCCCCTATTGGCATGGATCTGGGTATCCAACAGCATTAACACAGGAACGGGAAGAGGAAAAACAACTTTATTTTTCTGAAAGCAATGAGGGATTTGGATTATGTCTACTTGTTGGGAGCTGCCTGTGCTGGCTCTCAGTGGGCAATCTTTGTTTCAGAGCTCTGTTTGGATTAGATGATGTGCCTGTGAAATGGGGGAAGCTGGGAGGAGTTGGGTGCTGCAATGCCATGACCACAGCATTCCCACTGTCTGACATAGCTCATCATGATTATTATATTATAATATGAAAAACTATGATGTAATGAGCAGGTAGTTTTTTTCCAGAGATGACAGTTTCATTTATTTATTGTTTAATGTGAGGCTGGTGAGGCACTGGAACAGTTTTCCCAGAGAAGTTGTGGATGTTCCATCCCTGGAAGTATTCAAGGCCAGGATGGATGGGGCTTGGAGCAACCTGGCCTAGAAGGTGCCCCTGCCCATGGCAAGGAGTGGGAACTAGATCATCTCTAAGAGCCCTTACAACCCAAAGCATTCCATACTTTTATGATTTAGGTGCTCCAGTATTACAGTACTATCAATATAAAGATCTAAATAATAGGGGGTTGGCATCTGTTTGTCAAAGTTAACCAGCATATGATTTAGGAACAGAATTATTAAGATTTAAGATGAAAAGTTCAGTTAAAAGACAAACATGAAAAACCCCTTCTTCATGCCTTACCCCGAAGTGGAGGTGACTTGGTGGAAGAGCATCTGACTTGCAGGACAATGTGTCCCTGAAATCTTCCATCCTGAGGACTGTTGCTCCCAAAACATCTTCTCTAAAGAACTTAAGAACTTAGTGCATCATTATCTAGGCAACACTGGGAGCTGTTAATATTATTAATAATGATATTGCGACTTTTGGCCAGCCTAAAACAAACTATCGATGAACCCAACTGTTTGAAACTAAATATAGTTCACATTAAATTTTAAAGCTTTGAATTACATGAAGAGCTTCACAAGTTCTAGTCCAATCGACAGTAATTTCAATTTGCCTTCAGCTACTGTGTCTCTGTGTTATTTTTCCTTGTTGGTGTGGGAGATAACAAATGTGTGAATGACATTTCAGTCTGGTAATTGGGCCATTTATAGTTCCTTGTTAGTTCCTGCTGGATAAGGGCTACGGTGCTGATTTTACATAAGGATCAAGCACATCATTAAAAGCCCAGCTCTGAAAGCATGCCTGCAATACCTGACTGCGAGACAAGTGCTGCCATGTAATACACGAGAAAGAAGTGATTTTATGCTTGTCATTTTCATTAAAAGATGGCACTTTTGACAACTAAAGCAATCCCTTAGTCTTTTTCCCTATTGACCTCTCCATTAGGGAAGGCTTTGTTGATTGAAGTGGTGGTACCTCCTCCTTATCCTGACTGTTTTTGCAGGATGACTGGCCTCATGCCAGTCCTGCTTCTCGCTGTCTGCTGGGGACAAGGCTGGTCCAAGAGTCCAGGAGATGCTGGTGGCTCTCTGGGCCCAGGCCTGACTGCATTCAGCTGCACCCAGAGACTGCACAGGGCATTGTGCTCCTTGGGGATTTTTAGCCATGCCATGTGATTATCACACCATGCGGGCACATGGTGGGATTCTTGGGGGCTGTCCTGTGCAAGGCCAGGAATGGGACTCAATGACCCTTCCAACACAGACTATTCTATGATTCTGTGTTTATTTCTTTTTATGTTAGGAAAGCCAGGACAGAGAACCGCAGTCCTCTTTTCCTCCCCATGCTTTTTTGGGCAATTTTCACCCCAAAGTTTGTGGAGAAGCTCTGAATGTCTCTTTAGGGTAGTCCTTTTGCTGTATGCCTGTGTCAGTGTCAGAGCCCGTGAGGGCTGCAGGATTCCCCAGCAAAGGTGGGGTGAATGAATTATAAATTAAGAACAATGTGGGAAGAACAATTGCTCTCAGCAATGAAAAAACACCAAACCCTAGCAGATAGTTTCAGACACAAAACTCTTACCAGGGACACAGAGTTATCATTCTTCCAGCTGTGTTTAATAGAAGGTATCCCTCCCACCCCAAAAAACTCAGCTCTCCTACATTTTGAGGCCATCCCATCTATTCCACTACTCTTACATAACATTAGCAGGAAAATGTTAGCAGCATCTATTCATCTGCAAACCATTCTGTGTTACCATCAGGGACTATGATCTTTTTTTTTTTTCACTTGGATGTATAAAAACAAGGTGCTCACATTATAAATGCTGGCTTTGTAGAAAAATTAATGTCCCCACCACTGTCCACTGAGGGTTTGTAACACCATCTTATGTTTGGTTTTGGCTGCATTGTTTCACTTGCAGAGGCTGCTGGACATTTTCAGTAGGAAAATGGGAGGAATTCATTGAACATGTGAGAGAAAAAGCCTGTCTAGACTTGTTGAGGTTGTCACCTAGGAAAAAACCTGTGAGAAATGCAGGTTGCATTTAGCACTATGCTAGCAGTGACTTGGAACTTTTTTTATTATTAAATTCAAGGTGTTCACGGTGCTCAAAAGTGAGTGCAAAATGTAGCTGACTTCTCTAATGGGTTTTGGAATCGGAAAAATATGTAAATGCCTTAAGATCTTTCCAGTGATGTTGTCATCATCCATCTGCATTACATTCTTGCTTTAAAGTGGAAGATTCCTTGATGATGAATAGGATGCTTAAAGGGAAGGCTTCTATTGCACTTTTATTGATTATTAATGAAATCACAGTGCTCTCAGTCTGTTACAGTTGCAGCCCTAAAATAAGGCTTGGCAGTGATAATTGCTTCTCTTAAACCATGAATATATTAACAGAGCTTTTATGGAATATTTGATGATTTGTGAAAACTGGATAATTTGCTGGGTTTGCTCGAAATTTGGAAAAGTATTTGAAGCTTCTTAGGAGAATCCAGTGTATTTCATTTTTTTTTGAATTTCCAGGCATTGGGTCAGGAGGAGTAGCTGGAAAAACCCAACAGCTATTGATAAAAAGTGTGACAACACTAAGGACTCTTAATAGAAGAACAATATAGGAAACCATTGAAGGAACTATGTTTGATGTAGTAAACTATGTCAAGGAAACAGTTTTAGAATTGGTCAAGGCTGAATTTTCAATTAAATCCTGTCAGATCAATGAAAATAATGAAAACAATTACTTGAGAGTTGTTGGAACAGCCAAATAGGTTAAAAATTCAAAATTTTGAATTGCAAATGACAAAATGCTATTTCTTAGCATTTATCAAGCTTAACTGTCAACTCCTTTCTGGTTGTTGACAGGAAAAGTGAACAGTAGAGAAGTTGGTGATATTTTGTCTTGCATCATCTTCTAATTACTCCATAAATCATTACAAGACACATTGGAATCTCTTTGGCAGAACCTTGGTCCACTCTGCCTCTTCAAAACCAGTGAAAGAAAGCAGGTGGAACTGCAGGGAGGTTTGGGACAGGGCGGGGAGAGGACTGACCGTGCTCCTCCCTTGTCCACAGGGCTTTGCGGTCACCTGGCACCTCCACATGTCACACACCGTGAGCCACCACGTCTGCCAGGCACTGCCTGGGGAAAATCCCCCTTGCTTTCCTTTGTGTCGTTTGCACAGTGTTCCCATGGAATTGCCATGCCAGCAGGAGCAGGTCATCCCTGGTTAATATGCTGCAACACGTGCTGGCAGGTTATATTTTTGCCTGAGCTTGATGGCTGTGCGTCCTTTGTCTGGAGAGAAATTACTGAGCATTGTAAAACTTTCCATTTTCTTCTTTCATGCAGGACATTTCTTGAGCTACATCTGTGAGTTTCTGAGGGTTTGAAAAGGAGCCAAAATGCTGTTTCAGGTCAGTTCATTCTTATTTGAACAAAGACAGACTTCCAGCTCTAAGCATGTCTTCTTAAATTCAGTCCTCACAAAGGCTTTGCATGGAGTGATCACCAAAGCAGGTATTGTCTCTTTTTAAGTATCTTTGTAAGGATATTTCTTTATAGTTTTGGCAAGGAAATTGCTTAAGGATAGCCAGATAATCACTGCCTAAGGAATATTAATGGTTTTTAGCTTTTTGACTCTGCAGTATGCTAAAGGAAGATCAAAAAGACAGAAAAACATAATTTTCAGAGCTATTGTTTTAAAAACTTTTGTAATTTTGATTGTAGCAAAACGCAAAACACTTGAAAACAGACACATCAGAAAAACATCATTTGAGGTCTGTTAAGGAATGTGTGTAAGCTTTTCACCTTTAAGCAGGCAGATGGATTTGCAGTAAGAAACTTTCCACAAAACAATCCTCAGCAGTAAATGTTCTTAGCATTTGAGGAATTAAGAGTTTAGAATGGCAATAAAAAGAATTAATTTTATTTAAATTGTTCAAGCCCACAGAAAGGCTTCTGGAAGTGAGATACTTTCCTGCAGAGGGGGATGAGGAAAGCTGTGCTCCTGCTGTTGGAGCAAAAAGGGCTCCTGGTGGCCATGCTGGGGGCTGAGAAGACACTGAGATAAGACCAGGGTGGATGAGGAGCTGCAAAAGAACATCTGCTTTGTGTGGCATAGACGAGACTCCCAGAGTCTGATTTTTCATGAGGCACAATGAAATAATGAAGTATGTGAATCAGAGACTGCCCCACCATGCAGCTTTGCATCTGCTCTTCTCGGAGCCAGAAACATCATCGTTAACGTACTCGGCCAGGGGTAGGAGCTCAGCATATCTCACACAGGGCTATTTATATTTTATATTCATGAGGATATTAAGCAAGTTTTCCTTGGGATTTGTTGTTTGGTGTTTGTTTGTTTTCTTTCTCAAACCATCTTCTCAAAGTTTCCCACCCAAGAGACCAAGTCTGCCAAGTGAAGAATTATTTTACAGATCCATTTCACATCCAAACCCAATGGAAATGCCGTGTTTCCTCTTCATCTAGCAAGGAGAAATAAAAATAAACCAAAAACCAGTCCCCAAAGCCATAACTAGTTATTTTTCTGTCTTTGACATTCAGATGAAGAGCTCTACCTGTGTCTCCTGCCAGCTCTCACAGACAGCATCTTCATCTTCTCCCATCTCCTCCCCCTCAAAACCCCCTCCCAGGATTTCTGACTGTGTCCATGCTGTGTTAGAACTCTCACACTGACAGAGGGTAATGACCCAGGCCAGGATTTGTTCTCTCCCTTTTTTTATTACCCTCTCATTTCCTTCCTTCCATCACTAATGCTGGATGGATCTAGTCACCCTCCGACCTCCTCTGATCTCTTTCTGTCACAGTTGTCCCAGGTCAGGGCAATTCTGGTGGCCCTACAGGGTAAGGAGAGAGAAATAAGAAGGAAATGTAGCTGCTTAAAGCCTAACTCACACTCCAGTGCACAGATAAAGAGCCTCGCCCCCTCATTCTCATCTTTAAATGCCACCCGGACCTTTGCCTGCATAATTGTGAGCCTTTCCAGAAAGTGGGGGGCAATTTTGCATGTAAAGTGTTAAACATTTATATCTTTACTGTATTTGCACAGTCTTTTATAACTTGGAGTTTATTTAGTTACTCCTGCATGTAGTATTCCAAGAGTATCATGCTGCAATATTTGTTTTGTGTGTGTAATGCATATAATGCTTCTTTTAATGGAAGTTTTGCAAAGATATGTAGAGTTAAATATGCTTATAGATAATCACAATCTCCCAGTGTGTTTGTTAAAGATTGCTATCATTTAATTTAAGTGCATAGGGTTCTTTTTCTGAAGCAAAACAAGATTTCCTAATTGATAAAAAGGATACATACATCCATACATTCCCTGTATTTTACGTTATCTCTCAGAAATAGTCTTCAAACTCAAGCAGTTATCACAATCAAATATAAAAAAGTACCACAGATGTCTGAGGCATACAGACTGTGATTTAATAAGTACTAAGTTATTCAGGTTTCCAACTCTACTATAGTTGTCTGAGAACCAAATTTTTCAGGTTCCCTTGAAAATTTCTGGCCTTAAAACTTAGAATGAGTTTTTGTCAGAGCGAAGTTAATGCTTCATCTTTTCTAGGTTATTAAGTTTTAGTCTTACACTGCCCGTAAGAGCAGCCATAGGTACATAGAGAGGGCAATTGACTGTCTCCAAAGGTTAACTGCCTTCTGGCTGAAAATGAGTACAATTACTCATCAAAAAGCAAATGACTAAAACCCTCATCTGAGGAGTTTTCAAATGCAAGCGGAATGGGCACGTTCAGCCGAGGAAGGATGGAATTTATAGAAAGAAATAAAAAAAAAAATCTCAAGAAAGGAAAGATTAAAGTGATTCATGCTTGTGTTCCAAAACAAATGTAGATTATTTGGGGGTTTGGAAGAGAACACACCATTTACTGTTCTTTCTGAACTTGGCTGCCTGGAGGTTGTATTAATTTGTTTAGCTGCATGGTGGAAGGCAGGGGAATGAGAGAAGGACACAGGTCCCTCCGTGGGTCACTTCATCCCTGTTTGCAGTATCAGGAGGAGAGATTATTCACCAAATTGAACCATGCATTAGGAATTGTTCATTGTGGGCCAAGCCTGGCTCTATTAAAACCTTTGAAAGGTTTGCTGTGTGCTTCCATGAAAGCAGTATCATGACACAGGACTGTGTGACAGTAAGAGAAGGAAAGTCTGAGTGATATAATACAGCAACAAGATGTAAACACAACATAATTTGGACAATAAATACTGTGGTAAGCCTTGTAGCATTTGGAAGTTATGTTATTTTTACCCTTTGGTCCTTGGTTTGGATTGGAAATAAAAAATAGAATTTGTGCTCAACAAAAATTGTTCAAAAAACAAACCATACCAAACTCTAGCTAAAATTAAAGTCAGAATTACAGAGGACTTTTCTGCCCCAACCTCTGTGCCTCTGTGCCTCAAAATCTCCAAACCCAACATGCATGAAAACCTACTTTTCTTCCTTTTCTTTTCTTTACACCCAGCTTTGTTTAAAAGGCATCTCATGTTTGCAGTTGTGGCTAGCCCTGCTGCTTGTCGTACACTATTTGGGTTTTATTGCTTTAAAGGAAAGAAAGTGGAGAAAAGAATTCAGTCTTTTCATCAGACGAAGGCAGAAGATGACCCAAAAATATTTTTAAGTCCTAGAAGCTGATAGCCCCACTCAGGAGCAGCATCTTCTGGGTTTGCAGCTCAGCACCCTCCCATGTGATGTGCAGGAGTGCCGAGCACTTGCAGATGCACTGGTGGCAATAAGAGGAGTGCCCTGCACCTGCCTCACGTCACATAATGCTGAGCACTCTCAAAAATTCACGCCCCAGGCTGGACATCCAAAATCAGCAAACCATTTTGACCTTCATCTGTTCATACTTGTTTCCCACAACAAAATCAGCAGGTTGCCACTCTGTCCTCCTGGTGTTGACGTGGAGACCAAATGGTCGCTCGGCACAAAACTGGGGGAATAATGAATGCGGTTTGAAAGTCAGCAAGGAGTTTAGCAGGTCAGCCCTCAGCACGAGGTTTAAACAGTGCTGGTGAATGTGATGCAGCCACACAATTAAGAGTGGGGCTGACATAAAATATTGACTGGCTGTAGTCATTAAAGGAGCCCGGGCTGATCCATGCACCAAACGAGTCAAGGGTCCTATGGAAGTAATCGCAGGTCTCAGTGTGATTACAGGTTGCATCAGTACAGGGCACAAAAGAGCGAAAAGGAAGGTTGCCCAGGCAACCTGGCTTATGAATGCTTGACCTTGCAGTATTAATGACAAATGCTAATAAATTATTAACATTTTTATACTGTGTGTGGTGGGTATGAAATGTAACAGAGAGCTTTTCTAACCTTTCTGTCAGGTGTGGTGTAGCAAGGCACAGACCAAGTTCAATAACTAAGACACGCTCAAGTAGCATTGACCCAGGTTTTCCTGGGGCCCTAAACTACCTCACCTCAGCTCCTTCCAGACCCTTTTCAAACAAAAGGCTGGATTTTCACTGCTGTTTTCTTCAGCAACAATTGACTGCAGGTGCAATATCCATAGATTTTTGCTGAATTTGATTGGATTCACTTATTTAGGTGTAAAGCATGGCAGGTAGCTCTGGTACAGACCTGCCAGCTTCAGCTCCCTTCCCCTGGGATACACACAGCCTATCATGCCCACCACAGCCAGTTGGGATATCATCTGCCTGAACAAAAGTTGCAGCTCCTTTGGAGCAAAGGCTTTATGTCTTCTGGCTTTTAATAATAGTAAAAAAGTTCCTATCTTTCCCCCTTTTAATTTTGACTGATGTATACTGACCCACAGTAGTTCATATGAAATGCAAGCTTCTTCCTAAAGCTTTTCTGAGCATATGTTTTCTTGTTGCCTAAACTCATTAGCAGCTCCATCTGCTTCACAGTCTTAATTTCCCAACATCATAAGGTATTCAGGAATAATAAAAGGTCATTTAGGCCTTGCAGCTTTGTTCTCTTTATCTCTGAAAGTTTTGTACCCAGCCATTTCACATTCTGTCTGGTCTCTTGGGCAATATGTTTTAATAAGCCTCTAATGCAGGACTTAATTATCTGAATCTGAAAATCCATGCTCCTGAGCATCCTTTCCCCCCTTTTCTTCAGACAGCCTGAAAATTACAGAGAAGCACATAATTTTCTTAATTGCAATTTGTTTTCTTTTTGGCCATTAGGTGAACTTTAGTAATGTGTTTAGAAGCAAATAATTTTATATTTACATGACCGCTATTAATTACTTTGCTGCCTGCCCAGCACTGTAGCCTGGGGTTTTCACTGTGAGATGTGATTGCCCTCTCCTGCCAAGGGCTCTGGAGTGGCCAGGGTGGAAACTACCTGCTGAGCGGCCTCTGTGTACAGGGAAAACTCAGAATATAAACCAGAAAACTGACTGTGGAATATTGCAGTTCAGGGTTTCCTCTCTGGCAGTGGCTGTTGGCAAATGCCTGGGGAATGAGAGCACACCTGCAGCCTGGCACTTCTGCTCTCACCTGCACAACATCCACGTCTGTGTAGATTGGCCCCAGAGGTGTGTTTCTTCCCTCTATTAGTTTAATTGCTTATGAACATTTTTATGATTTTAGCACCTTATAATAATCAGTTCCACGGTTTAATTGTGAAAGCATGAAAAAAAATCATACTGCCCTTTGCCTGTTCTTAGATTGCATAAATTAATTTAGTGCACCATCCCAAACTCTTCTGTGGTAAGAAATAGCAAATAATTGCTCCTCATTAACTTCTTCTCCGTTGTTCATAACTTTCCTGTGTGACATCCCACCTCAGCCATCTCTTTCCCATATTATGCACCAGCCTATTTAATCTCTCCCCAATTGGAGGCTGTTCCCTATATCCAGCAGTCTTTACCTCTCCTCTACACCTCTCCTGGCATTTATATGTATCTCACATTAAATAACTACCTACTTGGTTTCTAGTCTGAGTCGTATCAGTTGAATTGTGTAAAGTCAACTCTGTGTAATACATGGAAGAAAAACTGTTCTAAAATCATGCTTTGATGTTACTTCAGAGATAACTTTAGACTAGAGATCAAACCAAAGCACTAAATAGGGCCCCAGTGTGAATACATACATTTCCATGGAGCAGTACTTAGGTCTCTTTTACAGAAGACAGTTCCACAATTCCTGTTTCAGATGAATCTGAGACACACAAGGTGTGAGCAAAATGAGAGCAGGACCCTTGAATTCTGTATCTGTTCCCTTTATATGAGAAAATACAGTCTTTTCCCTCATTCACTGCTCGTTATCATGGATCAGGCACAGACCAGGAAACCCCAGATCCGTGTAACCAGGAGCAACTTGCAGGATTGTCCATGGAGCAGGAATAGGGAGTGATGCCTAAATTGCTCTTAGAGAAACTTATTTTTGAAGTAGGCTTCTTAGGATTTGCACTAATTTTATTTGAAACATCTACTTACACCTAAAGATCTCTCAGAATCTGGCCATATAAACTAATTATCCTTTGACTCCCAGACTTTAACTTAACAAGGGTTTATACCTCTTTTGCTGCCCACTAAGAAGATGTTCTCAGGCTGTTCCTTTGGTACATTTGTGGAGCAACATTGTGAGAAATGCTGCCCACAGGCACAAGTGCCATGTTTTCAGGCCAAACCCCCAAAATGGGTGGGCTTTGTTCATGTGTGTGGTTAAAGCTCGGCCCCACACACACACCTGAAGGGGCCCAGGGCCCAATGGCATGAAGTGTATTATAGGATGTTGAGGGATGGAACCAAAGTTGAGGAAAATCCTAACTCAGGTCTGGCTCTGGGGACCAGCAGATCTGTGGGATGGCTGCTGAAGGGACAGGGGTCCACACTGGCTGCAAGGAAGACTGTGAAGCCTGGAGAGTGGCTGGGACACCCACTTGTGTCTGTGTGGTGTGTGAAGCACTGTGAGATACAACCATGTGGGGCAGCTACTGGGTGGACTGGGTGCTGTAAGTCCAGCTGGAGAGATCCACAAATGGACCTTCACCCAGAGAGGTAGATGGGGTGAGGCCACTGGTACCCTCTGTGTTAACATGAGTGGTCCTGTCCATGTCAGCCTGTACGTGTGTGTTGTGTATGTGTGTATATATATGTGTGTATGCATATGTGGGATCCTGGTGGGGTCTCAGGGAGTGGAGTTGCAGCAGCCTCGCCTCCACCAGGCTACTGGACCGGGAGACTTGTAAGATTTTTAAAGGTGAATTAAGAAAAAGAGCTTTTAAATGGAAAATTGCTAATTGGTGCAGTGAGTGTTCCTTTCTTCTGTGGGTGCATTTTGCTTTTAGCTGTTGGAATTTGCTTGGCATCAAAGCATCAAGCTAATGCAGGTTCTTCAATAGAGCGCTGACGGCTCAGACTTCAGTTTTCTGGTACATTTATTCAAGAATAAAGAAAATTCAGTCATTTGCTGAAGACGTATTAGAAGTTAGGTCAAGTCTACTGAATTTGTACTGCTCTTATGGAACTGTCTATTATGCATTAGTTGGCCCAGTTGCAAAATATTTTTAAAATGCAAGGACAGAGTTTTTCTTTAGCTTTGTTTTTTTTTTTTTACTCTAGAGCTGCACACTTAAAAATACAAACTAGCATCTTTTCTAACCTCTCTCTGCATGTTCCCAGCTAACTTGCCTTAGGGGAATGATGAGGCTTGCTGTGATTGTGTCAAAGTCATGATAAGTAAATTACAAGCTACGTTACCTTTTTCTTTTATTATTTTTCCTCCCAAATACATAACCTACAACTGAGTGATAATTACCACACTAACTCTACATTTTTTCTGCCTTAAAGGTGGCTAAATAATATGTTGTTTTTTCTTGTGAATGATAAGAACATACTGTACAATATTATTCCTTCACCTAAAATCTGTCTCACTGGAATCACAAGTGAAAGTTGTATTCATGGTGAAGGTCTGGCTTGGTAGGACATCAGCCACCACTGCTAGTAGTTCTCTGCTGGGAAAATGACTCCAAAAATGTAAATGCGAAAGAAGCTGCATTTCAGATAAACTTAGAAAAAGAAGGAGGGATAAACAAGCCAGCTGGGACTCGGTGGCATTTTCTGATTCATGTAGGTCCTGTTCCCCTCTTGTTACCAGCATGTGTACAAACAGTGGCCATGCATTTTGTCCTGATTAGCCTGACGGTTTGAAAGATTAGCTGCGTTTGACGTGTAACGGTGGATGCAATTAGGAAAATAGGACCATATGTTATAAGGACCTTAGCTGGATAATGAGAATGGAGAGAGATGAAAAGTGTGTTCCAAAGTCTCAGTGAAGTGATTCGTTTAACAAACAGAGGCTGTCAAATCTCGACTGACTAGACAGAAGGGCTGTTGCATGTAGTTATTACTGCAGAGGATTTACAGAACATGATGAGCAAATGGCAGATAATTTCACAAAGCAAAGACAAATAAGTTCACAAAGACAAAGCCATCAAGAGTGTGCTCGAACTGAAAACAGCATTGTCACGGGCGCTAGTTCTCTTTAGCTACAATACTTAGACTTACAAATAACACATTTAAGCAGAGAGGAAACCTGCAAGAAGATGGTAATTCGCAAGTTGCTTGGAAAATAAAGATCAAACCAGTCTGAGCTTTGCACACCAATTTTGCTACAGTGGGTTAAGTTTGTCTTAATCAAGACGTGTGATCCTGCTTATCAGACACACTGAGAAGGTTTCTTCCCTTTCCTTTTTATGACACTTCTTGGGGAGTGCAAAAGCTGCCAGGAAACCCAAGAGCTGCTTGGTGAGGTACAGCTCAAAAAACTTGTCCTCAGAATCGGGCTGATCTCAAACATTTTTACCCTTGTCTTTACTTATAAAATCCCTGTCTGTATCACCTTGTCTTATAGTATCGTGCCTCTTCTTTCCCCAAAATCAGGGACATAGCTGTATGTGTATGCCTGTGTGAGCTGCACATTCTGGAAACCTCTGGTCATACTTTTTGCTCCTCAGCCACTCTTGGTTGAGCTCCACAACTTTTTCTGATTTACATCGCCCATAACTAGGCACTTTCCACCACCCTGTATTTGAGCAGCTGATCATTCCTGTTTAACCATGAAATTTGTTCCTGCTGAATGGTACCTTTATTTTCCTTTTCAGATCATCTCCACAATTCAAGACCATTTTGATTTTTTTTAAACTTATTTTCATATTCCAGAGTGTTTGCAGTTCCCATCTGCTTCATGCTAGGTATAAGATTTATAAATCTGCGCTCTGACCTTCACTGGTCACTAACAAAACATGGATTTGCAGGAATCTGAGGGGGCAGCAGCTGCTTGACAGGTCCTCACCTTCCAGCACTCTTGCCCCTCCTGCCTTCCTTCTCAGTGTGGGTTTGCTGACGGCTTTTCCCCGTCCACCCACGCGAGCTCATCGGTCATGTTAGTGTAAGAAAATTGCCTGGAGTAACACAAGTCTCTTTTATTGTGACACAGGAAAATAGTTGGCACAACTCACAATGAAGAAACTTGTCACAACAGTGTCACAGCTCTTCATAAATTTGTGTTGGTTGTTACCCATTTCCCTAACATCTCGCAACGAGTTAATTTAACTATTTGTTCCAATATTTTTCTGCTCAGAGAGGTTAAATTGACTGGTTTGTAAACCTCTAGATCTTCTTTTATATTTTGTTTTGTTTAGGTTTTTTTTCTCCCCAAGCATTTGTGGGCTTGACTGTTTTAAAGATCTCTGACATTTCCCAGTATTCCTTTTCCTCACCCATTTGCAATGTATTTTAGCTGACAGACTTGAAGTCAGGCAGACCCACCCATCACAAAAGATTATGCTGTAAAACCTTTTCTAAACAAGCACAATGTATTTACAAATGTTTCTCAAAATCTACGTGCTTCATTTTTCAAAACATCAGCAAAAGCCCCTCTGGGAGCAGAGAAATGCAAACACTTGAGAGAAGGGATGAAATCCACAAAAACACTGGTGTGTTGCAGTGTTAACCTGGTTATCTTCCAAAAGTTATCAAACATTTTAAAGAGACCTTTCCCCTACTCTGAGGGGTTGTATTTTTTCCTCCTGTGATGCTTTCATTCCTTTTACACACAGAGAAGGCAGGATTTTTTTCTAATTGTTGCCTAATTAAAGACAAAACAAAATAAATAGATTTCTAATAAAATAATGGCTATTACTTGGGGCCATCAGCTCTCCCAGCTAGTCATTAATCCCAAGGAAATGAGCCAGCCTTGATTGTTATTACTAAAATATATTGCTAATGTGATTTAGAGCTTCCTAGAAACAGATTTCTTGAACATATTCTCATCCTTCTCATCCACCTAAGAAACTGTGCATTAATTTATCTATATAGAAATTAAAAGTATTGTAATAAAGAAATTTAGGGCGCTACTCAGAAAAATAAGATAGGTAGCATTTCAACCAGCAATGGAAACCACAAATTTTACCATAAGGTTGGGGCCATGACAAAGGGGTTGCTCCAACCAGAATGGATGTCCAGAGGAGGGGGCAAGTCATGAAAGCACCATGCTGAAACTTTCTGTCTGCACTTCCAGCCTTGTTTGCTGCATGTGCCTGAAAGCTTATGAGCAGCTCCTCTCATTTTTTATAAATATTTTTAAATATTTATAGTTTACTCATTATGAGTATCTTAATTGCCGAATCATTTTAATTTAAATGTAAATACTTTTAAATCGTTTTATTTAAATAGTTTAAATACTCAAAGAGTAATGAGACTCTAATACGTTGTACAAATGACAAAAAAGGTATAGCAAACCATGACATGGAAATGTTTTATTTCAGTCTTGTGAGTGAAAAGGAGATATCTGTGTTCTTAGAGCTTTATTTTGTCAAGCTGGGAGTAAGACTAAAGAGATCAGGATTTAACAGATGGGTTTTGAAATTGATAATGTATGAACTACACCTCTGTAGGCTCTATGCCCTTCCTCTCATGATTGTCATCTCTTAAATATATGTGACAGCAGTAACCCTGAATTTGGCCTGTGTTTTGCAGCTGGAAGTGCTGTGCTACGAACAAGCTTCACAGCTTGGTGGAAACCCTGACCTCACTGTCATCCATAGTTATGTGCTCAGTGACTTCACCAGCTCTCACTCTTAGGCAGATTAAAAATAAAAAAAAAAAGGCAAATGACTGAAAATCCCTCAAATCTCTGGGGTTTTTTTTATTATTTTATTTTTTGGTCTCTGGGCAGTAGTTTCCAATGCATTACTGGGAGTAACCTGATCTGGTGGAAGGTGTCCCTGCACATGCAGCAGATTGGACTAGATGACCTTTACAAGGTCACTTCCAGCACAAACCATTCCATGAGTCCATGGTTTATGTATTTAAGGTGTAGCTATAATGCCCCAGTGTTCCTCTTGTATTGGCATCCCAGTACAATGCTGAGGTTTCAGTAGGACCCACAGGTGGCCATTTTTAGCCAACAGTACAAACTGACTGTCCCCCAGGGCTTCCCAGACCCCTGTACTGTCCTGTTTAAGCAGAGTAAAGGTATGTCCTCCATCTGTTTGTCTTCTAAAGTTGCACTCTTTTATCAGCAGTATGTTTCTATGAGCATAATTGCCTCCATAAACAACAGTGCTGTGTCGACAAGGTCCAAGGGTTCCCACAAAAATTGGTTTTGCTGTATCCTTGATGCGTCTCATATGCTGTGTAGTTCTTTTATTGTTCTTCTTCTCGCCAAAATGATAGCTTTCGGGGGTTTATGATACATATTTGATGATGTTAGCTGATTACTTTGAACTTCTGGGGCTGACGTTGCCATGGATGTACAATGGAGCCGATGCCTCCCCTGTCTTCTTCCTCCAGCAAACAGCAAGGAGATTTGACTACCAAGTTACCAAAGGATGAATGTAAAGTGTCAGCCAGAAAAAAACTTAATGTTAGGACAGGAAGATTGCGAATATAAGATCACATCGTAGTTACCTCAGCTTGAATGGAACAGGCTTACTGGTGATTAGCAATTAGGAAGTAAGGAAAATACCTGGTTATGTGCTAAAATCCAGCTGCCTCCAAGTCATCTTCTGAAGCAAAACACAAATTATCCTGGCTAAGCTGTCTTAAGTCAGTATTTCTTGTATAGTTTAGAGAAGTAACTTTAAAAAGTGTTACTGTATCTGTGTTCTCACTGCACAGTAAGACATGTTGGGAATTGCACTTCTAAATTCAGGTCAACCTGGGGTCCTGTCACACAATGTAACACAGAATAAATAACTGCAGGAGGTTTGCCAATACCCTTGTTGCATGCAGTGTCATGCTTTCCACATTTGCAAATAGTCTATTATTGTTTCCAGCTCTTCGTGGAAATGTGTTTGGTATTATCAGGAAAAGAAAAATTACAGACACTGCTAATGTGGTAAAACAACCTAAGACAGGTACCTGTGAGGGCAACAAGAGTGACACAAACAAAACCACAGAGAGTTCTGGAATACTGGCTAGGAGCACAGGATGAGCAGCTGTGCTGCCTCTGTGTGAACCCCCCTACATCACAAGTCCCATTTCCCTCCTCTTTTCTGTGAGCCCCACTGCAAACTTCTGACCCAAACCCCACTGAAGTTAAAGGAAACTCTTCCATGGGCTTCACTTTCTCCCTGACCCTTGCAGAAAAGTTTGGTGCTGAGGAAGGATGTGTTTTAGTTGGTTCATTAAAGCATCCCTCATTGTATTTAGGTTATTTATTTTGTTGCTTTGAATATCAAGTAAGAAACTCATAAGTCACACTGTCTGCAGGGCCCCAGTGACAAGAAACACCTTAGAGAAATTTTGTTTTGATGGACAGAGTAATTGCTGGATGCTTCAGGCTACTGATGTACCCAGCACCCAGATCACATGTGAGACGGGGGATCTTTGCCCAGCACAGTCCCATTTGTAATTAGTCAGTGACGGGGTATTGTTTTCTGCCTTCCTCCTATGTACAAAGTGATTTCTGCCTCGCTGATGACTGTAAACATCATTCCAAGCACTATTTTATGATCCCTGTAGGAATAACAATGTAAACAGCATAATTATGTTCACCTTTGAGGCATATCTAGAAACTTTGTTCTTCCAGAAGAGTGATAACAGAAATGAGCACTGTTGACAAGGTAAACAGAGAGCCACCACAACCTGCTTGTTAGAGACAGCTAGTGCTTGAGGGAGCTACGAATTCAACACCATAAAAAAGAGTGTTATACAGTTATCTTGAGATTTATTCAGAAATGTATTACTCCATGGGAAAAAATATTGAAAGCAATACATTTTGAGATCTTTCTGAAGAAGAAGTTTGAACCCTTACTACTAGGAAACCATATTTCTCTAGATAATTATTAAGAGTACCATAGATCACATGCATATTTGCGTCTGGTTTAACCCACACTTTTCCAGTGCTGGCAGGGTTCCTCCAGGGTCGATCTGCACTCGAAACACACACACTATCTCAAACTTCAGCATTTGTTTGCCTAAACAGTGCATAGCAAAGCATCCTGCCTTGGGCTCGCAGGTTGTTAGCTCTTCACAGTGAGGAATCCTCGGGAATATTCCCTGTCCCTCCCAGTGTAACATGATTAGATCCTGTTTCACGACTGCAGGTATTTCCAAGGGGGTTTGCCACTGAAGATAGACACGGTGATATGGTTAGGGGTTACAGAGCATAATTTAAGCAGTTGCTTTAGATTTAGCTGCCACAAAGCAGGAAGATCTGGGAGGAGGGAAGAGAAATGTCTACAATTCTGAGAAAACTCTCTGCAGATTTCTCAGTTTCTATACCAAGACACACTGTTTTTTGATTTCTGCCTGGAGAGACTGAAAGGCTCTTGAGCCCTTGCACACAGCTTTTATTCCACTGTTCACAGTTTCCCTCCTCCACAGCTCAGAGCTCCTCTGAACAGCAGAGACCATACTGCAAAAACCAGTTCCTTCCTCCAGTTTGAGCCTCCTGCAAGCTGATGGGGTTTTTTTAAGCTGTCCTTTTCTTCCCTAGGCTTTTGGGAGAAGAGCTAACATCTGTCGTCTCTTTTACATGTGAGCCTGTTCCTCTCTGCAAACACAAGTCCTTTGAAAAATAAATGTTGGCTGGGCTGGTTTCTGGATGTTTTGCAGCAAGGTATCATCCTGGTTCGAACAGAAATCCTAATATCCTCACAACTCTCCATTTTTATATTAATTTGGGTTAATTGCACGGGTGGCATGTTCCTGAGAATGAAGGCTGGATGCCAAACACAGAGAGGCATTCATGGTGCACCAGTTTCATAGCACTGAAGACAGTTTCATAACTTAAGACAAATTCTGCAAACAGATCCACCTGCTCAGATGGAGAATATAAAGTGTGTTATTACTGTGAAACTTCTGAATGCAATTTATGTATTTGGCTTACTCATAAATTATATTCACAGGTTTAGAATAAGCACCTCCAGCTTTCCACTGCACAGAGAATTCTTCTCAGCTTTTAAATAGTGCTTTTTGGCAGATTAGTCCTGCCTGTAAGACATCATAAGGTAATAAAGGTGCATTTTCCACCTAACTGCATTTGGGGATGAAAAATACCTAACGATAACAATAACAACAATTCTTGGCATTATTATAGCAACCTTCATCCAAAGATCTCCAAATGCTTTCCAATAAGTAATTAATTAGGCCTCACAGCACCCTGGAGAGTTAATTACAAATTATCAAGCATAATCTCAAACTGCTTCCATTGAAACTATTCTTGTACTCTTTCCAGAGGAAAACAAAATATGCTGGCTATAATGCTATGACCTTTCTCTCCTCTGCTTCATTTTGAACATGTAATTAGATGAGAATTTGAATGTACTCAGTTTTAGGGAAAGCTAATATAATCACTGCCGACCAAAAAACTCATTACATTTTCCAGTTTCTTCAGTGAGATGATACTTTTTCATCTTGCTCTGTTTAATAAAACAGCAGCGGCAGCAACAACACAAGAAAAACTGCTAAGTATTCCAGTGGAATTCCAGAGAGATTCTAAATTTTGGTTGTCCATCTGTTCTTCTTTCACAGGGGTGATGCTTTTGAGGATGTTTGATCCAGACTTTCGTTCTGACACTGCAAGAAGAGGAGGAGAAGTCTGTGCTGCCTCCAGACTGAGTGTTCCTCCTCATCCCATCCCATCCCTTGCTGGGATGCAGCAAGATCTGCTAATCCAAATAGCATAATTTGGGTTTGAGGAGGTGTTTGTCAGAGCATGTTGTGTCCCAGGGAATATCAGATGAGAACAACAGTATTTCATCTCACGTTTTCAGTGCAGCCCAGAGTATATGGTTTCAAACACACATTTAGAGAAAGCGCTCTAAACTGGCCTTTTGAAGACATTAAATCCCAGGTCTTAGTAAAATAGAAATAAAAATAAGGGGAGGCAAAGGAAGGAAAATATCGAAATCTAAAACAACCTAACTAGAAACATCCTGGATTTCCATAAAGCAGAAGACAAGATATACCTTCTGCCCACTAGAGACCTGAAGCTGTGATTTTACCTTCATCTCATATAATCACAGAAGTAATTACACCCTCTGTTATTTCTGCCAGGTTATGTCATTTGTTGCACCATAGTTATGGGTTTGGTTTTGGTATAAGGTGAAGCCAGTTTACTTGGATAACCATCTGAGGGTTAAGCAGTAAAAAAAGAGGATAATGATACTCTTGTTTGCAAGGATAAAACTTGTGGACAATTTGCCATCTGAAAATGTTCCACTATTTTAGCAATGAAATATGATACCTATTCATGTTCATAAGAAATATGTGCAAGAATCACACAGAGGTTTCAAAAGCTCCTGTGATTTACATGTGAAATTTACAGTCAAGACCATTTTTTGTCCCTCTGGCATTGAAGCCTAAAAGCAGTGATGGGAGAAAACCTGGTGCTGTGGTAGCTCATTGAGGGTTTCTCTTCCCTGCTTGCAGTTGTGGTGGAATACATACATGTAAGCAGAGTACATGTATGTACCAGAGCAGTACAAAGCACATGAGGCACCTTCCCTTTTCTTTTTCTTCAATTCTAGAGGGAAGTCATTAATAAAAAAAAAAGATAAAAGGTTTATGAGGGGCTAGCAAATTTATAGACAAATAAGAATAACCTTTGGGAAAGTAATTGAGGACTCTGAGTTGTAAATATGTGTTTATGGTTGATTTTGTGCCAGTGCTTTATCCCATCAGAGAGGCGAGCTAATTTTCTGAAAGCATTAGTTTATTAAGCATCCATTGGCCTCATTGTATTCTATTTCCATATTTGCACATACAATCCCAGTGAAGTCAACAGCTTCATCCAGATGTGAAAGATAATTTGATCCCAGAAGTTATTCCAAAGCATAATAGAAATGAATATTATTTGTCTCTACACTTTTGAAAGTGTAACAAAACTAACGAGGAAAGATGTGGAGTCTGAATTCAGTTTGATTAAAGCTCTAAGCATTGATTGGGTCCAGAAGATAATTTAGAGGCATGCACAGAGAAGTATAGGGTTGGTGAAGGCATAATGGGAAGGAGAAGAAAGCCCAGGAAAAAGCTGCACTGATATAATTATATAAGGGAATAGGGTTGATGCTATGTGTTATAAAATACCCACATGCAAATAGGCACGGTGACTGCTCAAGCATTCTGTTTCTCAAACAAAAGAAGATGCATGGTAAGAAACAAGGGCTTGTAATTGCACTGTGGGACAGAATTGAATTGAACAGTCTTCTTACAACGCCGAGAAACCACGGCTGTTAAGCAACCCCTCCTAGCACAGGCTCATCCATCTCCTGGAAATGAATGCTTGATTGGCAGCCCTTCCTATCGAAATATTGAGTGAGGAAAATCTATCTGCTCAGCTGTGTGTACAACTCAGCAAAAGCTGCACAGGGAGAACAAGAGTGATTTTATCTGTTGTGCTGGGACACAGCAGCTCTAGGTTTATTTTCAATGGATCCAGCCAATTAGGACATCCTGGACAAAGCTTCCTCTGGTTATGTTTCCCATGACTTTTCATAGGAGGAGTATTCTTCGGTATCAGATTGGGGCTAATGCTCGATATTTAGGGGAAGATTTGCTGATGAATTCTCCTTTAATGTTAGTCTTGAAAAGAAGGCTGAAGTGAGTTGATACACTGTTAATCTTTTACCAGCAAATTTCTTAATTTCTTCATAGAATTTAAGCCACTTTTCATTTTCTGCAATTTATCAGATAAAAAGGGGCAATTATGAATAATATGACTATGCAGATTCAATACAAAAGAAAATATCTACTACTATAGGAACTCAAAAAGGGAGCCAAAATCTTATATGTGCACTTTCTTGCAAGTTAATGAACCTAAAAAATTGCACATCCAGTCAAGATGAAATAAAAATTACGTTCACCAACTCACACTTCTACTTTGTTTCAAAAATATACATCCTCTGCATAATTTATGTGAAGCTCTTTAGGCTCTACCCAGCCTGAGCTCAGTGAGTGACCCAGAGCGATGATGAGTAAAAGCCAGTAGATTGTTGCAACTTGGGTCATGGTAATTTTGGATTTTTTAAATAATTTAAGGATGAAAATACAGCCTTATGGGAAACATGTTTCTGCAGCCAAATCAATCTAAATGTAGGCTTCTTCCACACTCTTTTTTGTTTTGTTTTTTTTTTTTTTTCCTTCTCTGCACTCTTGTTTTTTTGTGTGTTCTGTGACTGTTAGGATACTCTTAATATTAAGCCTTTATTTGCTTCAGGATTGAGCTGCCATGGAAAGAAGATGGTCTAGTGACATTTTCCAGAGTGAGACTCTTCCTGGGAAAGGCGGAGATGCCATTCAGGCAAGTTTTATGCTGTGCAAACTCATTGACATCAGTATAAAGCATAAAACAGACCAGTCAAGGTGTGGTTCATGTTCATGTCAGCACTATATTTTCTCCCTGGGTCCTCATGTGAATCCCAAACCACATTAAAACAGCTTTGAGAGAAATTCTGTTTAAAAAGGATAGTGTGAGCTTATTAAAAAGTTCATCCAGAGAACAGAGTATCGATTGTCTTTAAATTAAGAAAAGTTGAACCACAGTAGCTGTAACAGGAAAAGCTGCTCCATGTATGTAACAGCCATGGCAGAGCCTTTCCTTGGGCATGACCCTGTCCAGGCAGAGGCAGAAGAGTCCAGCTCAGGGCAGAATTTACCTGCACTGGACTTGAGGGACAGCAGAAGGCATTTCTTTCTTTTACTTCTGCTTTTTATGGGAATGGGAACGATGGGTGTTTCTGAGCATACAGTGGTTGACAGTGGCAACTGAAACCTGGTTAATGTGTAGTAGTGCTCTTTTTTTGTCAACAAGTCTTTCTTGAAATATTTCACATGGTCAAAGATACAAGGAGAAAGGAAGTTGGCCTTGCTGTTAATGTAATTATATGAGAAGAAAGGTAATCAGCTGTTTCCATGCACTCTGATAACGAACTACAAGCTGTGAGAAATCTGCTTGCATAATAATAAGAAAGATGCACAATAAGCACTGCGTGTGATTCATTATCTGAGTACATTTGTATCTAATTTAGCATCAAAGAATGACACGATCAGAATATCTCGTCTGTCTGGAGCCTGGAACAGAAGTATGAATGAAAGAAACTCAAGTGCATCCTGGCAAATGCTGCACTTAACGTGTTTGGTTTAGAATCTGAAGCCTTGGAGGCAATTAGTAAGTGAAGTTCTGATAGCAGTGTGTGCATGACTGCCATTACTGTTAATGGTGAACATGTGCTTAACACCCTGAGCTCTCTACCAAAACTTTATTGAAATAGTTGCAAAAAGATGTCCAAAATGCTGCAGAGCCTGAAGTAAAACAGACTGCTAATGTCAACTAACGTGTGCAATAAAATCCATGGCGAGGGAGCACGCTGATTAGGGGATGCTTTTCAGAATCTCATCTTTAGAGAATAATTATTAATTTTGAAAACTCAGTCAGCAGACACTGCAATAGACAGAGCACAACCTGCTCTGTGATGTAACTAAATAAATCTAAAGTACCTTCATACAATTCAGACTTCTACAACCATAAAACTGATGAGACAATAGGCTTCTGTCATTTCTCAGAACAGCAGCATATTGATGCATTCTTGTCTCTCTAATTTGCATGCAATCAAAGTCTAAAATTCTTCATCCTTTGATTTCTGCTTTGTGCTATGGACAAATCTTTTTCAAATCTAAGAAATGGCAGAGCTCAGAGTGAAAATTTTGAACTTTGAGGGAAAGGTCAAGAAGGTTTTGCAATAATAAATAGGATGAGACATATTACAAACCTCTGTTAATTTGCCTGCCTTTGAAAGGGTGGGGTTTTTTTCAAGGTTTCTGATGTTATATCTTGCTGAAAAATAAATGATGATTGTCACTGCTTAGACAGTGCCAATTACTCTGTGATTTATTCTGCTACCTTAGCAGACCCCAAACTGCTCCCTGTCCTGCTCGGGGCTCACTCCTTCAGCCCAAGTCCTCGTGGTCCAAAGCTCAGTTGATGGGCAGCTCCCTGGAACTCGATGTGGTAACCATGGTGAACAGGCACCTGAGGCAAGTTATGACCATTATTCTGTATCCTTGAAAACAAAACCCTAGAGAAACCATTTATTAGGTTTTACTGAAAATAGCAAGCCACAGAAAGAAGTTAGGATAAGAGAAGAATTATAACCAGAATGGCTTTCATAATGGAGCATTCAATACTTGGAAGCAGGGGTAAAAAAAAACCAAAAAGAAACACCTTGTTGCTGTTCCTATTTATTTGCCCAGAACCTACTATTTCAGAGTTATTCCTTGTGATCAATACCAGCTTCAAGACCCACAGAGTAAATCCAGATGACTGGTGCTCAAAGTCTTGTTAAGTGTTGGGGAGGGGTTTTTTTCCTGGCTATTCCTCAGCGTGCCAGGCAGGCTCTGCAGAAGCTGCAGTGGGAAGAGGAATGATAGACCCAGGGAATGGCTGGGGCTCTGCACACTGCTGAGTGCGAGAAGGACAAACAGAAAGCACAGAGAGGGGGGATTGTTTGTGCCCAGCTCTAATGGATATGGGGCACAACGAGGTAATTAAATGAAGTATAAAGATATAGAATGCATTTCCACAGAATAAACAAGCAAGACATTTGCATAAAGTTCACATCCCTGTGGACATCTACTTGCTACTTCCGTGCAAAAATCTGCACTAGGAGTGAAACAACAGATAGGAGAATGTGGTTTGTGAGTGCTCTCAAGTCTCCCCTCTATGTTTTTGAAATCACATGCTCTCATGGAGCAGCCTGCATGTCCACCATACGTGAGACTTTCTGAAAGTGGCCTGAAGTACATAACATGACTGAATAGAAGTATTTCCAGGTTATAAAGCTGAAGTTTGTTCTAAATGCCGAAACACAGTTAGTTAAGCAAACAGCAG
>JAWWMO010000178.1:4843758-4883622 GCA_035047845.1 Dendrocincla fuliginosa
TGAATAGAAGTATTTCCAGGTTATAAAGCTGAAGTTTGTTCTAAATGCCGAAACACAGTTAGTTAAGCAAACAGCAGTCTCTTATGTGCGAGAGGAAAGAAGTGATTTGGAGCAAAGACAAAGCTCTACAAGGTGTTTAACAATTGTTCATTGTCACTGCAGGTGACTGCATATAGAAATGTAAATACTGCCAGAAAACACTCACCTGAAGCGCCTCCATACACACACAATGCACACAGACTAGGCTCACAAAGGAAAATATTTATTTGAAAGAACAAAGACACTTTATAACTCATCTGAGTTCAGCATGTTATCATTCCAAAAAAAGGTGTTTCTTTTAGTAGGAAGGATGAGTATCTTAGTAATGATGATTTACCCAACACTTATTCAACACTTCTGTTCATGTACCTTATTATTCATGGTTTATTAAACTGGTTAAAGTGGTCAACAGGCACTGCAAATGCATTTACTTTAATGTTGCATGTTACATTAGAAATGGCTGGATAAACATATCTAAGACATTTAGCAGTGTGAAGTGCAACCCTAAAATTCAAGTAAATGGGTTTTTAATAGTGGTTGATGTGTTATGACTATGCTGTGCCATAAATGTTTTGCATACTATTTTTGAGGTATTTACACATTGTTACATTCCATCTATACTACTCCTGTGTTTATTAAATTATATAAACAAACATTAAAAAAAAAGTAACAGTCAAGCGAAAAGTTCCCTCTCAGATCTGCACAGTTTTTATATTCCAATGCTGTTAAGTTTTCAGGGCTCTTGTTGAAAGCAGTAAGATCAAAACTAGAGTTCAAATGAGTAGCTGGGGTGTTGGCATGTTTGTCTGAGTTCTGTTGATCTGGAAATCTAGAATGGCATATACTCATGTTTCCATACATTTTCACTGAAATCAGATTAGGGATAACTCAAATATATTAAAGGCCAGTTCCTGAAGGCTGAAAACCAGCTTATGCTGGGGCATTTCATTAGATCTAGACCTGTTTATAGGCAATATGGGAACCACATCTATAGTGAGAATTGTATTTTTAAACTAAGGTTTTCAAACTGTTCCCCTAATCAATCTCTAGTGTTCAGGTTTAACTCTCCACACTTATATTTGCTTTTGGGTACATAATTTAAGCCATGGTATTTTGGATTACAGCAGACCCTCTTGGACCAGGGCTGCTTTTTGCTCCTTTTTGCTTTTTTTTTCTGCTATTTTCTAATAAAAATGTCCCCAAAGAGGAAATCTTTGCAAACCTCAGTGTTTGTCACCAGTTTGACAGAGTTGCAGAGCTTTGCATTTGGTGTGCACAGTCCTTACTCCCACTGCTCCTCCTGAGCAGTGACTCAGCCTGCTCATGTTTTCTAGTGGAAGGTGTCCCTGCCCTTGGCAGGGATGTTGGAGTGAGATGATCTTTAAGGTCCCTTTCAATCATCTGATTTTGTGTTGGGTCTCAAGCTGTTGGAGCAGTCATATCTCCTTGCATTGTGGGGTTTCTGGCACAACAAAGCTCAAGATGGCAACAAAATGCTGTCTCATCCTTGCTTTTGTCTGTGCTGGTGCCAGAGGCAGGTAGGGGATAAGAAAACATAACAGACTCAAGTAATGAATGGTAAGGACTGAGAAGGGTGAAAAGGAGGGAAATGAAGGAGTGGGACCAAATGAGATGATAGGAAATGGATGGGATGTGAGCTCAAAGTAAAAGTAAGGAAGCTGATGAGAATATTGGGAGCCACAAGATTAAAGGACGGGAGCGATGATGATGATGATGATGCTGCTAAAGAGGGGACTTGAATCAGTGCAAGGCTGCTAGTCAGAGAAGCAGTGGGGCAGGAGATACGAAAAATAGAAGCAAACAGAAGGAGTGAGGGGAAAGGGAACTGAAAATGAGAAGTGAGTTAGATCCTCATAAACCAGCTGACCACCAAAACACCTGGCTCAGCTGTGTCTGTTGAACAGATCATTTACTACCCACTGCACTGCTGGTGAGGCCCCTTCTGGCAAAATGTGCTCCTGTGCCTATATATTGCGTACAGCTATGCAGTGGGTCGTAAAGCAAGAGCACAAAGAGGACACTGCAGTTCATAACTCCTTTAGTGTTTGGCAGTCACTCTAAACACGCTCTTGAGACACAAAGGCACACTTCTGGAGAAGGGCAGTCACAAGCTGTCCCTCTCAGATGTGTCCCAGTGGCTGTATGCCTATGCTTTTATGTGTCTGCAATGAAGAAGGTGAATCTGAGTAGTTCAGCTCTGGAATGGATGTGTTGGGAAAAGATTTCTCCATGCTATGCAGTGGAGCCTGTAGTGAGCCTTGACTCAGGAAGCAGGCTGGGATGAAGGAAAGAACTCACCAAGTATCACCCGTGGGGTACCAGGACTTGTCTCTCTTCTGGCTGTCAGTGGGGGGAAGAAGAGTGTTGGTGAACCGGTAGTGTTTGGAATCTCCTTCCCTTTCTAATTCCCATCTGGGCAGTGACTGGGAAGTGCTGAAATCACAGAAATCGACACAGAAAATATTGTGCTGTGATGGGGAGGTTTGATGCCTGGAGTTGGGAGTGGCCAAGTTTCTGTTGAATAATGAGAAAATGGGTCTCCTCATCTGGACAGAAGACAGCAATTTTCATGATTTTATATACCGTAAAAGCTCTTCTGGCATTAACTACAGCCTGACTTGCCTTAAATGAAATTTTCTTCTCAACACCTTGTAATATTTCCAACCTGGGAGGAAACTTATTGAAAAATTAATATTAGAGCATTTCAACACCGCTCACATCTCTGTTTAGCTCCAAATTATATGATTCTTGAATTAGCTACTGTCTGTTTTCAGTAGTTTTCCATTACAAGGGGTCAGACACCAGAGGAAATAGTTTTCTAAACCAGAAAGGAATATTAAATGACACAGCTGATAAGTATGAACAGTGGTGCAGAAGATTTATTGAGTAATGTGTTAGGTTGATAAATGATAACATTTATTTGCAATTTGAGGATGTGACCCAAATGACACTCATTAGCTCAGCTTGTGTAGAACCGATTAGTTTTGTAAATGTATTATTTGTCTGGTGCTATTGGAAGGAGAGTCTGCTTTAATTGATTGGAAATCTGTTTTATTTCAGTGAATATTATGTATTCTGGTTTTAATTGTATTCTGGTTTTTTCATCGTGAATGTCAGGGATATTACAATCTATTACTTGAGCAGTGGAGTGCTTGGCATCTTGCTTGAAGGCTGCAGTGAGTGCATTAATCCAGACATGGAGGGCTTGTAATAGAGCAAGATTTCTATTACCCACTGGGCTTCTTAGGAGTGCACTGGGAGGGAAATGAGGAGGCAGCTGGCTCAGGGACAAGTTGCCCTCCTTCTGCTGGTGGAGCTTGAACAACATATGTTCAGCTTCCCAGAAAGGTTCATGGATTTAAGAGCATAATTTCATTTTCATGGAGCTTTTTGCTCATGCCCATCACCAGTGCCAGGTGAGGACACTGAGGAAGTGTCTCATGCTCTCTCCTGGACCCTCAGCTGAAAAGTGTCGGGGTTTGGAGAACCTGAGAATGAACTTTTATGTTTTGGGATTTGCTGCAAAGATCCAGTGACTTTTGAACAACTGCAATTTTCCCTAGGTGTTTCTGTTCCAGAAAATGGAATAGAAAAGGGTAGTTTTGTTTCAGGAGAGTTCAAAAAGCCTAAAGAAAGTCGTAGGGTTTCTGGGAGTTGTGTCTGTGCAATAATCTGAATTAGGCAAGAGCCTTGAAAGGTACTTTCAGGAGAAACACTCGGCCTGTTGAAATCAGGATAAAGTTTGTTTACACAGAGATATTGATGTGAAACTCTTCAGAGAGGAAGGCTTGCATGTTATTGAAGTATTTCACTGCAACCTTTCCTAAACCCATTTATGTGCTTTCTGAAGGCTGGAAATGAGTTTTGTTTTGATACTTTGCTATCCCTTACTGCAGTGTAAACATAAGAAAATCAAACCTGAAATGAAACCTGAGAAAAATAAGAATTTTGATGTACCCATGAGAACTCCCTCAGGCTCACACCTCTCTTGTAACAGGGGGCGAGATCTCAGCCCTCACCCACACTTGGCAGCCAAAAAGTTCTGGTGAGACCAGAAAACTATTTGCTGCCTGATTGTCACAAAGGTTAGGGTGATCACAGATAGCTGTTTCATTTAATTATAGCCAATTTCTGCTTCGTGCAAATAAGCGGTAATTTATTGGAGAGAAGAGACAAAAATGAAAGGGGCCCATTTGTTTCAATAGGTGCTTTGTTTATTAATACCCTCTTCCTTAATGATATTTCCTAAATCTCAACAAACAAACAAACATAAAACCAAAACCAAAAAAGCAACTAGCATTTTATTTTCTTGGTGTCCAGGTTTTCTAGGATACCACACTTTAAAGGGAGGAAAGTCTGCAAACACACATGACCCAAGAAATAAGTAACTAGATTCAATGGCTCCTGAGAAATTCTTCTGAAAGTTGGAACTACAATGTTGGCTGGCTGTTGTTCTAGGAGAACAAGCACTTCATTCCTAAAAAAGAAGCATTTCCCTCATAAGAAGAAATATTGAGATTTTTATAATTCTCCTGGGCAGAGCTGATAACTTTTGTTTGGAAGCACAGAATCCACCTTGTGCTGCCATTCCTGCATCTTCCAAGGGCATCCCTCACCATGGGGTTATTGACCATTGTGCAGACAAGACAATTTTAGATTCTACTGTTGTGCCTTACAGGGTATCCTGGGAAAAGGGGCCGTTCCTCATGCATCCCTGTTCCTGGCCTGGCTATCACTCTGCAGGTTCCTTCAGGGAAGGCATTTTTCATCCTGAGCAGAACCTGCAGCAAAAAAGTATTTCCTGACAAAAAGGCTTGCTCAGCCAGTGTTTTCTACCAAAAAATGGCTCAGCTGTGATAAATTATTCTCTGCTGATGGCAATTCATTTTGTCAAGAAAGTAAAATTCCCAGATGTGCTTGGTACTGCCACAGCCCCTTGTTTGTTTGTGCAGGCTCGGGGCAGGACAGCAGAGCTTCTGCTGTGTGACCCAGGTAGCCTGTGATGCACAGGGTATCTACAGCCCCCTAATGGGTGACACATACAAAAACAGCTTTATGAAGCTGCACTGTAACTTTCTTTGGTTACTTTTTTTTCCTTCAATATGGATTTCAGAGCCATCTTAGGGTGTGATACTAACATTTTCCTGTCTCTTCCTATACTCACATTATTCTCAGTGCCATTTTAGAAACCCATTTCCTGGGTGTGACTTTTATTTCCTTCAAAACCCACATATTTCCTCGTGCAGTTGTGAGCTACTAAAACCATGGAGCTCATGGATGGGCCAGTGCTATTGCACGTGCTGCAAAAGGCAGCTGAGTGGAGCCCTGCAGGTTTTCCATCGTGGCACTGGGGTTTGTGCCAAAGTTTTGTGCCAAAGTTTTGCTCAAGTAAAGCATGAGAAGACAAAACACACAGTCTCGGGAAATGTGGACAGTGCTGCCACCTCCAGGGTGGGCTGCCTGAACTGCATCCCTTGTTTTCACTCCTGAAGCAAAGAGAGGTTTTAAGTCCGTCTCTGCCCCTGCTGTTTTCTTGGATGTGGGAGATCTGTATGAAAAGCACAGCACAAGATGATACTTAAATGATGTTTTATTAATCAGGATAGAAATGTGTTTAATCTGGAATTAAACTTCCTGGAACAAATATTTGTTTGTTTGCTACTTTAACCAAACACATCATGCAGACAGATCTTTGGAGCAGAAAATGCTTTGAATGAGAACATAAACCTGCTCACAAGTACAGAGCTGCTACTTGTGTCTCTATAATGACTTTATCCCTTTTGTTGTTCACACATTATCATTTGCAGTGCAAAATAAATATGCATGGTAGAAGTGTTAATGAATATCACTTGGATGCAGTTTCAGGAATAGATCTTGGGCATTCTTCTGAGGATGTGAGAAAGTATAGCTCTGTTCTCATAGGATTAGCCAGACATGAGCAAATCAAGCCAATGATTGCATTTTTATTTCCTGATAACTACAATTTTTGTCTAGCTCCAGTTTGCCAATATTTAAAGGGAAAAAAAATTGCTTGTGGTGTTTTATATGCTACGTGGTCCTTTTCTGCTGAGAAAATATTCCCAGCTTTATAGAAACACCCAAGTAGGACGTACAGGAGCCAAGCAAAGCAGCTGCAGCTCACACATGGAATTACAGCTGGAAACAAACACTTTAAAGTGATACACGGGGCATGTCTATGTGTTAGCCTTGCAGCAAATGATGGCAATGCAGGCATTAACCCACTGCCTTCCTTGCACTTCTGTGACCTTGTCCTTGGTATGGCTACTCCCTGTCCTCTCTACTGAGCATCAGCTCCAGCACTCTGTGTCTGACAATTGCTATCACATCCACCTCCAAAATCAACATCAAAGTGTTCTTATTTATATAACTGTAGTAAATAATGCCCCCCACCCCAATTATTTTCTTACTTCCTTGCAAGTAGAACAAATTACTGTCTTTCCTTGGAACAAAGCATGCCAGCCCTATAGGACTGTAGACAGTACCAAAAAAATAAATGCAGCCTTTCCCCTGCATTCTCTGCTCGTGCTTGCCACATAACTCAGGGACACAGGAATTCATATTGCTAAACACTGAAAGGAAGGACATAGCCATTTCATTACTAGCCCACAGACAGAACTAGAAGAACTGGCTACTATTATTTAATGCTGCAGCACAATCCAGGAGTTCAGTGTTTCACAGTTTCTTCTCACTAATCAGCCTACAACAAAAAACTGCCACCATAAGAAAGCATTATGCATGTTCCAGAGCAGACCTTGAGTTGTTTTGCTGAGGATTTACTCAACCCTGTGTGACCTGTGTGGTTTATAATACAGGAGCAAGAAAGTTTTGAGCCTTTATCCTTCTTTCTAAGCCATGGACTGGATGCTCTTACAGATAAACATCAGGTCCCAGGACAACCAGATGGAATGGCCAACATGTAGGGATTAGTAGTCAACTTTAATTTTTTTCTTTTTTTTAATTTTGTTAGGGTTTGGTTTGGTTAGGGTTTCTTTTGACTGCTGCTTCCATGTGGCAGCTTCTGTAACACTCAGCAGTGTCATGGAGGTACATCTTTCTACTTAAGAAGGAAAAAAAGAGTAAGAACTGTAACAAAGCTGGACCCACCAAATTTTAAAAACATCTGTTAACTCAAAAGATTGAAAAGCCACCTACAGCTTTGACACTTCAGTCAGCTTTTAGAGTAGCATGGTAAAAGTAAGGAGTCAGATTTATGCTATAGATGAGAAAAGGACTCAAGAAGTGTAACATATATAGCCTGAAAGGAAAAGCAGACTAGATAATGATCTCATTACAGTGTCTAAATATATAAAAAGATTATAGAAGAATCTGGTCGTGACCTACCTGGCTGGACTCTGTGGAAATTAAGGGAAGATATATTGACCATGACGGACACTGAAATCTGCACAGAAATGAAATGGGTAAAGTTTTAGTAATAAAGCCTTTTGAGCTGGTCTGGAGCAAAAAGTCTTGAAATAGAAAATGCATCTGAGAGAGTTTTGTAGGTAACTCAAGCTGAGGTGGGAAGAATAGAGCTATACATGTGAACATTGGATTTTTATGACTGTTTCTTTAGATTTAATAATATTCTAAGCATTGCAAAAATTATCAAGACAACCAAAAGGAACTTCTGTAGAAGCTGCATTCATGGTTGACATACTGGAGGATAATGGTTTAAAATATACAACCCATAGAATAGGGGAGAAGAACAATATGTTGGGAGAAAACTTGTCAAACAATCAACTTGACTCAGGGCTGTGTTTATGTGGCTCATGGCCAAGCCTAGTAAAGAGTCCCTGCTCCTTGTATATGTATATGTGTATGTATATGTATATGTATATGTATATGTATATGTATATGTATATGTATATATATATGTATATGTATATACAGTCTTAAAATTTTCTCCAGACTCACAGCTGGCATAAAATGTGGAAAAGGCTACCCACGGGTGTTTTAGTAAATGTACTTCCATTAAAACCAAACCAAAACAAAACTACGAGTTTTTAATTAGTGAAAAAAATGCCATAAATATGATGCTGATACTGGTGAGAAACTGAACAACCAGGACAGACAGCCACGAAAATCCAAAATTAGGAAATGAAGACCATTGAGAGAATTCATTCAGTCGGGGTGTTTTACTCAGGATAGAAAATACAAAGAGTAAGTTATCAAGAAAGGTCATAAAAGGCAATGACATAAATGAATTTAAGAGACAGCTAGACATTTTTATGGAGAGAAGGGATTGAAGAATTCAGAGCCGGTGACAAATTGGGGAGATGGGGTTGAGATAAAATTAACGAGGACAGGCTTACTTGTGGCCAGAGGCACTTTACTGTCCAGCAATACCTTATGTCCTCTGTCATCACATCCTAATCTAATGCTGACATCTGAAGATAGCATGAAATCTTTTACACCTCTTACTATATTAAAAAGCAGAAAGGGCTTTCAGTGTTTTTTTCCCCACAGGGAAAAACCATAAAGTTGCTTTCCCACTTTTCAACACACACACACGTCATTGTGGCGGATGCTGAAAGGACTCAGTCTCCAGGAGTACATCATGGCCTGCTTATAAACTCGGAGAATGGTCCCTTGGTTGCTTTAACACCCTCAATAGAGGGCTTTCAACCATATCTCCTTACATTTGTAAGCAAAATGTTGTCTAATTTTTCAAGTTACTTCTTTTAAACCATGGGAAAGCCACCCCAGATTCCCACAGAGTTGTCCTGCTTCTCCAGTGCCGGGTTAACTCATCCTGCTGTGGCATCACCTCTGTTTGCTGATACATTGCCACATTCTGACAGGGCTGTGGCCGGCTCTGACAAGGTGCCTGGACCTCCAGCATCCAGGCCCTGCATCCAGAAGTGTCTGATGACTCTTTTAGTCCCCAGACTTCAAGGGCTTGGTGCAAAAATATGACCTTGAATAAAATGATAATTTTTCTGGACTTGGAAGAGAGAGCTAGTCAGGAAACCATATGTATCCCACACTATTTAAGAGTTAATGCTCAGGAAAGGAAGATTGAAGGAAATGGGCCTTGGCATTTCAGTGAATGTAGATTTACATTAGTTCAGGCTTAAAGGTATAGAGGGCAAGAAGAAGGCAGGGACAAGGACATGTGGGATAACAGGACGTCTTCACACACTGGCATGAACAGCAGTGCTATTGCCAGCAGGACACGGGGTAGAAGGACTTTCCCATGCAGTAAACAGACCTCAGACAGCTCAGAAACTTTTCTGAGGGTGCTGGGCACCTCTGGGACACCAGGTCTGCCCAGCAGCCCACACCTTTCCCTGGCTCCTGGAGAGCTTTTAAGACCAGAGAGGTCAAGAAGCATATGCCACCTTCAAAAATTCATGCAAGCCTCATGTAGCTGTGCTTTGAGAGAAATACATGTCTGTGTTCCCAGTTCTTCCCCAGGAAGTGTCCAAGGCCAGGCTGGAAGGGCTTGGAGCAACCTGGGACAGTGGAAGGTGTCCCTGCCCATGGCAGGGGGTTGGTACAAGAGGGTCTTTAAGGTTCCACCCAACTCAAACCACTGTATGATATGTGCCCCTGAACGTGACTGGCACTGACCCCGGATTTGAGGGCAACAGCAGGGGTGGTGAGCTTTAAACTATGCACGTTCTGAAGCAAATACCCAGTTAGAGAACATTTCCCTCATGCTGACAAATTCAGCAATGCTCCTTTATTGGCAGAATCTTTTTCCTTCCTGCTAATAGCTTCATCTTATTCCCATGAATTAAATTCACACAAAAAGCATGTGTGTTTTTTCCTTTCTAACCCCTTTCATGGCTCTCTATAAATATACAACCCTTAGGCCCCTTCTCAGAGAAGCTTCAGCACATCCCAGTTTCTGTAGGGTTTGCTGTAACTGACTGCTTAATCTAAACTGTGCTAATGAAGGCTAAATACAACTAATACTAATTTGGGGAAAAAAAGAAAAGCCTGATGTGATTCGACTTTCATTGAACACAACAGCAAGACTAGAACATATTTTTCTTCCTCTTTAACTACTTCCACTGTAATCTGAATATCAAGATCTTAAATCCATCAGGAGCCCAGCAGGTAGCCCACTCCTCTGAAGAACTTCACCCTTAAAAATAGAATGAAAACAGGTATTATGAGCCATCAGGGGGTGGGCAGCCCTGCAGACTCAGTGTGTTTAGCTAATATGGAGCAGGAGGAGGTGGAAGCTCTTGGATCTCTTTTTGTTTTAAACAGCCCCTGTGCTTCCCAAGGAGCTGTATTGATGGACTCTGAAAGAAAGCTGAGGTCAACTCTCTGTCTTGATGAGTTAGTGGAGAAATATTTAACTGAGACCTTATGAAAACTACTTAGCTACAATAATAACAGCAAATTGCTGCTGAATGTGTTTCAGGAACTGTCATTAACCACACAGCTATACAACCTAATTCTATTTGTTTAAATAAAGATCTCCTGAGGTCACATTATTCTAGTATAAATTTGAAAAGCTCGGCTGATGAAAACAGAAAACTGGAGACAGAAAGCAGGGTTTGGATGATGTCCAAGCTTTATCATATTCATTCTGTACCGTGGGCATGTGGGGAGAGAGATCTTGCCAGAACTTTATGAGCTCCCTAAGCAGCAACACCGTATGATTCCCTTTTGCCATTCTGTGATGCAGCTGCGATATGAAATCACCAGCTCAGTCTTATCATGGGGGTCCTGGAAGGAAATATTTATGATGGCTCCAGGGAAACTGTCCATTTCTCTCTTCTTCTGGATGATTAAAGTGTCACTCAGCAGTAAAGACAGGGAACATAAAAAAAAAAGCTGTTGCCCAAAGACAGGATGGGGAACTATTGGTGCAAATATTGATTAAGAGTGAATGCATTAAAAAGAACATAATAAAGGGGTTTCAGTTAGAAGGGACCTGAAATGGTAATGTAGTCCAGCAAAAAGAAAAAAAATAAAATAAAAACTAATTTAAAAAAATAAAAGGTAGATAGATGTAGATTTCAGTTATTTACATCCTAGTCTTTCTCTAAAGTATCTGGGCTCCAAAACTCTACAATAAGAAGACATCCTCAATTATTAAGGTCTTCAATTGTACCATTTATGACATGTGCACTTAAAAGAATTAAGTGCAAGATATAAAAGAGGAAAGTCCCTCACATGCTGTCCCCAGTGCAGCTCTTGGTACTTCAAAGATGTGCCATCATCCACGTGAGTCTCACTTGAAAGTGCTGAATGAAGAGAGGTATCGACGTGCTTTCTTTTGAAGAACTGATGAAGGCTCACTTAAGAACAGCATCCCTGGCTAAATGTGGATTAGAATTCTTAGAAGAGAGGTAGTTCTGCACCTTTTAATAGGAGTTAGTTTGAAGTTAGCTGAAGTTAGTCTGGTAGTTTTGGGATGGGGCTGAAAGACTTCCTGAGCCAGGAGTGAGATCAGTTTTATGTCTCTTACTCAGCACTTTTAGGTGAGGATGCAGTCCATATCCCTCTCTTTGTCTGTATTCCACAATCCATAAGTAATATATGGTTCATTATTCCAGGAGAATTAGACATGCAGCCCAAAAAACAGAGTCCAGATGCAAAGGAATCACCACAAAGAGGATGCAGCACAGAGACTCTGTAAACACAATCAACACTGGTATGGATGGACTAATTATAAAGTGAGTATGCAAAAGTGTGGTTGATAACAGGGTATAAAAAACAGGTCAGAAGTGTCTTAATCATCCACTTCCAGCCAACTGAGAGGGGCTGGAGTGCTCCTCAGTGCTCTCAAATGCCCTGCAAGAAACATTTTAGATCAATACACGCAAAAAGCACTTGCATAGAACCACTGAGAGGAGGAGAAAAAATGGTAAATAATGCAGCTATTACCTGGAATAATATACTTGAAATGGAGAGGTGAAACCCCAAAGGATTGTGAAAGAACTGTCAGGATCCAGATGAAATGCTTATCTAGGAAAACCTTTATTTTTACTCTGGAACTTAGAGTAGCCTGTTGTGCCCCTCCTTCCATGGGTGCAACTGGAAAAGGGTACTCCTAGGACCCAGTGAAAACATTTTTATTTGTGTGGTTTCCAAATCAGAGCATATTGCAGATGACTGCTGGTTCTGAGACTCCATCCAGTGCAGGACTGACCCATCTGAACAGTTCTTTGAGCAGGGAAGGAGACACTGCCCAAAAACCTGCCAGAGCTGAATGCGATCAAGATCTGATTTTAGTCAAACCAGTCCTGAAATCAAAGATATTCCTATGGCTTTATCTGAAGTAAGAGTTTTGTCTAAAAATCTTCATTACATGCAAATTCCACCAGGATATTGCATTGTTAAGGTCTCTGAACACATTTGAAATAATCCTCTTTTCCTTTAGGTAATGAATAGAAGAGATGGAATTGCTTCCCCAGAGTTTCTGAGGAAATTGGAGTGATATGCTAAAGATTTAACAGCTTTTATTTCTCTTTTCAGATCTTAACTCAGTATGAAATATTAAAGCACCAATATATTTAAGGAAACCAGAATTTGTTGTTATAATTAATTTCCTTTCAGAGAAAAAGTATTGCTAACTTCTTTGGGAAAGAATGTGAGTGATCTTTTAAAGCAAACCAGATGAAATGTGTGAAAACCTTTTTCTTCTTTTCCCTAAATCTCGACCAGGAAGCCTTATATCATCACCTGGAAGAGCACCTGGTGGCTTCATGAAGCAGTTCTAGTGATAGTCCATGTGGGTGTCCTCAGCACCGTGGCAGACGTGCCAACCGGTGCCTGTTTTCTTCCTGTCTGGAGACAAAGGACTCTTGCCAAGTATCTACATTAGATTCTTTTGGCTTCTGTCTTTAATATTATAAACAGTCATTTGCTTATCTTCTAAATTTATTTATGGATTATGTATGTAATTTATGGATTATTCTATAAAAGACTAATAATGCATTTAAAAAAATTCTGTCACTGCTGCTGATAGAAAGAGCTGTACCTCTAACCAAGAAACTCTCATGTAAAATCTGTGGACAAGGAAAGAAGAGGAAAAGCACAATTTCAGACATGAGCAAGGGGAATATTATTAACTATTTTTCCATACTAATCACAGGGAGGGTTGCCATTTGACAAGAGGGTTCACCTCCTTACAGGTACCCCTGGAGAAATGGATGCTGCATTTGACACGTGATATTCCTGGATGAAGATCATGGCTTGGGGTGGTCTGATGGGCCCAATTCTGCATCCACAGTCTCTTCCTCCTCAGCACCCACAGATGCTCAGCAGGATGGGGAGAGAATGTGGTTTCATTTCTTCAGAATAAGTATTCTTCAGTTCATTTCAGTGGATCCACACTTGTCATCAGCCACAAGGAGGTTTTGCTTCAGGGAGTTGTTTTGCTTTGGTGGGTTGGGGTGTTGTGTGCTTTTTATTTTTTTGCAGGATAACATTTTGGAGTAAAAAAATAAACCCCAAAGAACAGGACCCTCCTTTATGTGTGAAACATATGAAGGGATTTAAAATTATTATAATTTTCTAGTTTGCTTGTTTATTCAAAAAGTCAATGGAGACATCTGGTGCTTTTGCAACTAGATGAGCATGCCAAAAATGCAGTAATAATAATAAACCCATGAACAAAAACTTCCTCAGGGCCACAGCTGGAAAGAAAATGATGTCTGACATAAAAGTGACTAACCGTGTCACCTGTTCCCATTTGCCCTTTGCTGTGCTGCAAAATAAGCATGCGAAAAGGTAAACCCATCCAGTAAAAAACAATGTATCTAGAATATATTGGTTATCTTATTATTTTTCCTCTCTCTTGTTCAACTTCATCAAAGATTCATTTAAAATACTAATGTTCCTCAGCCTATTATTTGAAGCTAAAAGAAACATATGGTGCTCTGCGACAAAAGATAATTAGATTTCTTGTCTGCCTTCAGTATTATAGTTTGTTAATGCACTTTAATGGAGTTTACAAACAGAATTGGCAGAATAAATGATAGGACAGATTAAGAGGTTTAAACTGATGAGTGTTGATTTTCTGAGTTTGTTTCTTGGAATATCCCAACTGTCCTGTGGCCCATCTACTGCAGCATCCTTTACTCTTTAGGCATTGCTTGGTGCTCCATAAGAAAATACTGTCATCCTGATGGTGAAGGAAGGGCCCAGCCATAACAGTGTTTTCCTCCTCAGCACTGCAGTTGCAGACTGAAGCAAAGGGCTCAGAGCCCTTCATTATGGCCTTATTTGACATTCACTCAACAGTCACTCCATCCATACCAATGGCTAATCATTCATTTGAATCCTTCTAAACTCCTTCCGTGTGTCATATCTGACAGCAACGAGTTCAACAGAGTGCAAATGCATGGTCTAAACCCCCATCCTTTCATTAGCCTCATTTTAGTTTGTGCTTTTCATGTTCAAAGTGATGCCAGCCGTGGAACTAAATAATAACTTCAAGTCTTTGGAATCTTAAACAATCTACTGACACCAGACTTCACACAAACACTGTCTAGACATTTTGGTGAAGCCTTTACATAGAAGGAGGCCTTGAGAAAAAAGGGTTTGAGGCAAGATGTGAAGCCACTGCTGTACATCTGTCAGGCTCACCTCCATCTGCACTTGGAATGAGAAAAATGCATATGAGGAAACAGAGTAAAACATTTCATAAATTCACTCTATCTAAATCATCATGATTTTTTTAGACATAATATGTTTCTGGAAAAAAGAAAATGAAAAGTAAATTAATATCTTGGGTTTTGCTATTCAGCAGCACATCTGGTCCATTTAAAGATGGAAGATTATTAGTTCAGGTAGAGAAGCAGGTGATGAAGTCATCACCTTGGCACATGGAAAAATGTAGAGTGTTCAGCTGCGTGCTGCATACAAACTGCTCTGCAGGACTGCAATTGCAGACTCCTTCCAGGGAAGATAATGAAATATTTTCATGTCTTAATGAATAGCACTCTGAAGTGTGCTGCTGCAGAGCTTGCCTGTTGTCCATCCTCAGAGAAGGTGAACCCAGACCAGAAGAGGTACAGAGAAGGGTCAACAGATCAGCAGATGAGGAGGGCTTGTTTACTCAATCACACTTGTTTCTGTTCAAATGTTGAGTGGTGGAGATATGATTGCCCTTGGTAATTTAATTTGTTGAGCTCACTACTGGCGTAGCCTTTTCGTATAATCCAAACTCAACAATACCTGGGTCACAGTGACAAGGTTTGCATTCAAGAGGAACAGCTTTCATTTCCCACTCAAATGGCAGTGAAAGATAACATTCTTCTGTGCCATGTGTATTGCTGAAGTGCAGGAGCCAAAGAACCTGCAATCCTCTTTGAAAGGAAGGGAAAATACAGTCCTGCCTATATAATGTCTTCCCTTAATGCAGGATGACCCCAGCCTAAATTGATTTAATAATTCAAATAGTATTGTTTCATTTCCTTTATTTCTTGCCTAATTTCGTTTAATGCTGAGGGGTTTCATGTAATAATTATTTTTGCATTGACAGACTTCTCAGAGACAGGAGGTTTTTCATAAGATAAAACATTAGACCTCTGTCCTCCTTGGCTAACAGGACATAGGCAAAGTGATTTTTTATATCTATGTGTTAATTTAGAATATTAAAAAGACATTGACTATAAAGTTTTATGTGTCTTCTTTTCTTTTTTATTTTTTTCCATGCAGACCTGCAGCTGATTCATTTCCATTGCAGCCTATTCTGGGTTATTTGATATTATTATCCTCCTATACCATAACATGAAAGATATATATGAACCCTTTTGCTCACTAAAGTTTGCATAAATGTTTGCTACAAAGTCTTTGATTTCTAGTCATTAATGAATCCCAAGGTCTAGTTATGAGGCAGTAAAAGTAAACAGCCACTCATAAAGGATAAAAATGCAGGATTTCACCCCTTCCTTGGAGAACACAGCATAATTTCAAGGCTGTCTGTGATCCATCTTGTCCATCTGGTTCTCCTCATTTAGGACGAAAAATAACAAGATTGGTCTCAAAACCTTCAGAAATGGGTAAAGTGAGAAACAAACTGAGAAGCAGCTAATAATAACACAGCACTTAAGCTTCAAACCAGTCCAGGCAGAAGAAATGGCTGCATTTGGTGAGTCCTGGACAACCTATTTAAAATGAGCTCTCCAGAGCAGGTGTGGGCATATATCTATTCAATATTGTTATTATTCTCCTCTACAATAATGCTTACATTATGCGGGATTTTAATTCCCTAATGTTTACACAAATACTTGCACTGCTACTCACTAATTACTGCCCAGGTTTTAAGACCTTCCCAGATATTGACCCTTCATCAGAAGGCAGCCCTCAAATCCCCTCTCAGAAAATTTAGAAGAAACCAGAAGTTGGCTTGAAATGACTGGGTTTGAAACCTGGCAAGAAGGAGCTTCTAAAGCTTGATTAAAAATAAAAAAAGAGAGAAAAAAAAAGAGAGAAAAGGGATGTAACCACCTCCTGCCAGCTCAGCAGCATGGAGGCCAGATTTGTTTAAGCTGAGGAATGGGCATGTTTGTCTTCAGCTCTTTTGAAACAGGTGACAGATATTGTGCCAGAAATAATTTACTGGCACAGTTATTGTTTCTTCGAGTCAATGCTTGACCTAGACCTAGGGCCAAGTGTGTTTGCTCTCCTAACATAATGGCAAGCCATTCTTTTCCCCAAAGGTGAGGAAGTTTACAGTGAGGAAAAGAATTAACGTGCACAGGCTCACAGAAAGTTTACAAGTTGGTGGCAATCCAAAGCTAAAAATATTTGAAACACTGTGCAAGCACATGCACATACCTACAGGAGAGTCAGAGCCTATTTCTACAGCCAAAAACAGGTGTCCTAGGAGTCGAGTCCAGAAAAATCCTTCCTTCTGCTTCAGCTCCTTTCCGGCTGGGAGGCTGCACATCAATGTACCTGGACTGTCAAAACAGGTCGTGGGCTTTGACAACAATTAATATTAAGAAAATAGATACTGGGGTTATATGTTTTTGTAATACCTTTTGAAATTGTGGAAGGAAGATGTAAAGATGTGTGGAACTATGGGAAAATACAGGTTCTTTTCAGGGTTTGACCAAATAGCAAATATATCTTTGCTCTGAAAAAGCCTTCTATGGAAGGTCTTTCACTTCTTTCCAAACGTATTTGCAGGAGAAGAAGCCAAATATCCCAGTCTCTCTCTCTTTACTAGTTTGACATCTCTTCCTCACTGTCTGCTCCTTTTGTTTGCTATCTGCTCCTTCATTTCCTGCATGCTTATTAAACCTCTGACCTTCTTCCATCCACCCTCTAGAGAAGGTGTAAGAAAAGTGTACAGAAACCTTTAAATTTTAATTATGAATGATACGCACTCTCAAAGGGAAGGGGCAGTATATTCTTATGTGAGCAATGCTAAATCTTCTCACCATATATCGTGATTTCACTTTGCATCAAACATAATTTCCAGCTCAGTTTGTATCAGTTTATTTCATATTGAATTATTTGAACCAAATGCCCTGGTTCTTCTTTGTATTCATACCACTGTTCTCTCCTTTTTTTTTTGCCCTCTCCTTTGGTGTCTCTTTTCCCTCTCCTGTGCATCAAAACTGATGCACTTAAATATCCTCTTAGAAAGAATTCTGAGCAACCTCATATAGTTGTGTGTGTGTGTCCCTACTCATTGCAGGGGGTGGGACTAGATGTCCTTTAAGGGTTCCTTCCACCCCAAACTATTCTATGATTCTGTGATCCTAAGACAGTCTTTATGCTGGAAATAAACATTCATTAGACACCTTTCTGATGTCAAAGATGAACTATAGTATAATTTACTGTCATTTTTTTAGGCTTCTGTAAAGAATCTTTCTTCTTACAATAGAAGTAGTAGCTTCAGTTCAGTTGGATCAACATTTACTGCAACAATTTCCCCCTGTCTGCTTGTTTCCTTCCAACACTCTCAAGATAATTGCAGGAGTCTGATGAATGACTAGAGTGGATGCAGATTAGATGTACTCCTCTGGATACTCTGAAGTGTGCTGCAATAGGCAGACCTTTGGTCAGAAACACATTTACATTATGACTCAGCCTTCTGACAATTGCTTCATTAGTAGATATTTAAAAAGAAGGAATAAAGATTCCCATCTGACCCACTCATTTATATCCCTCTGAACAAGTGAGGTGAGGACGTGCAGTGCTTTAGCACTCAGAAAATATTTGGATTGTACACAGTCAAATTGTTAGATTCTCAGCCATGCAAGGATTTCTCTACCATCCAGATGTGCCCAGCCTCCCTGAAATTGTGGCACTGAAATGCAAAAAAGAAAAACTAAATTAAAATTTGTAGGGTTTTCTTTCAAGGTAGTCAGGAAAACCTGAGCCCGTAATATCTAAAGGAGGAATTGAATCTTAGTGAGGACTCCTAAGCAGATTTTCTGGCAAGATGCAACGAAAGATGTAATGACACTTGGAGCAACCTGGTCTAGTGAAAGGTGACCCTGCCCATGGCAGAGGGTTGGAACAAGTTGATCCTTTCCAACCCAAACTATTCTGAGATTCCATGATCTGCTGCAGCTGTTTATCTCATGTAGGTAGGAAACAAACTTCTTGGGGGAAAGAAACAAGAGTAAACTCCAGAAGGAGATTAGAACAATAATTAACTAAATCACCACTTTTCAAGGGAAAGGTGAACTGTTTGAATATGGTTGTATCAAATTCAAATGCAAAATGTGTGGTTTAATGCAGTGATTTGAGGTCTATATAAAACAGGACAACTCCATGCATCAGCTCAGGTCACTGAGAATAAGAGAAAAATTATGAAGGGGTTTAGAAGTCTATATAATTCTTTATAAGACCCTCCAGCAACAGGCAGATGGTACCAAGCATCTATAATCACAAAATACTTCTTGTACTATCTGAAGTGGTCAGTGGTAGTGATGGACTTGTTTGTTGTGGGATTTGTTTTCTGGAAACAGCCCTTACTGGGCACCATGACACTGCTTTGTGTGCAGAGCAAGAGCCTGGGCAATATTTAATGACTGTGCAAAGGAGATCTATGAAACTTTTTGAAAATGTGACAGTCCAGGGTAGCCAGATGATTTTGCAAACCCCAGCTTATCTCAGAAGAGCAATAATGATTCATTGATATAGGCATTTAAGAGAAGCTCAGTCACAAATCCTGGCTGTAGTCACTGATGGTGAGCCTAAATTCAAAGCTTGGCTACTGGGTCGTCAGGGTGAATAATCTGAGGGCCTGAGTTCATGGCAGCAACCTCAGCTGGGCCCTCTGGATGGGATGGAGAACGGAACATATTTAATACTTGCATGTATTTGGTGTTTTCCACAAGGTAAGGCCAGAGAGCATTTTATGGGTGCGAACTGCAGGCTTGTGAATACAAGTGCTGTGGGACAGGGAAACTTGCACAAGTCACAGGAAAATTGTAGATGGAATCTCAGACTTGGGAGATCTGCCAGTTTCAGAAGGAGAGCAAAAAGATGCAGAGAAGAGCGTTTTGAGCCCTGGATGGAACAGGGACTGCTATTCTTCTCTTAAAGTGTCTGATGTTAAACAGAAAACAAAAGAGAGGATTCAGATCACAATGAGGCATATTGTGCCTGCGCCAAAGTAGGATCAAAGGAAGCAGTATATTATCTTGGAAAGCTTTGGGTCTGGCACTTGAATAAAGTGGATATTCTTCAAATCTTTTCTTGGGAGAAAAATTAAAAATGCAGAATTTGAGCTTTATCTCATATGTGACCCAAGAATGTAGGTCTCTTACTTCTTATTCGGGATTAAATCCTGTTATACGGTTGCCTTTTGAAGGCTATAATTGCTCCAAGGAACGATGCTTATACAGCATTCTTCAGCTCCTAAAATCAGCCCAAGTCTTAGTTTAGCAGTGCAACCCTTTGATAGGAATATTTCATGGCCTGTGTAAAGTGGGTTAGGACTTTTCTCATTCCCTTGTCAACACATATGAATCCTGGCCAAAATAAATGTCCTGTCTTATTGGCAGGGACCCCCCAAAAAATCTTAGTCTTTCTGAGGGGATTGTGACTGTAGGACTTTTCCAGCTCCAGCAATGCTTTTGTTCCAAAGAAGGCAATATTTTGGAGCAAAAAGTGGAGGCCATGACAAGAATTATTGGCTGCTGATGCCCATATTATGTTTTGGAGGGGGTTTTGGTAGAGGGAAATAACAGCTCTAAAGCTCTGCTTTGCAAATAAGATGATAAGAGTTATCTTCTGCATTGGTGGATGGTTAAAAGAACAGAGGTAGAAATGTGTCCATAATTTCCATGAAAAATAAGCTGAAGGTTTCTGAGGGCTCACAGAGGTAATAATATGAAATCAGGACAAAAGAAAGAGTGTGATCTATTTTCAAGGTCTTCGTTTTCAGAGTACCACATTTTTCACACGTGCTTGAATTTCTCCAGCCAGGGATTTTCATTTTTCACTATGGACTTCAGAGGAGCCAAGATCACACTGCAAAAGTTGATAATGTAGTGAGAAACAGAAAAGCTGGAATTGACATGGGTTTATCTCACTACTATTAAATGTTTGTGAAGTAAAATATAATTATTTTTGCTTATGTTCAGGATAAATATTTCTGCAAAATTTATTCCCTCTCTTTCCTGCTCTGGTTAGCAAGTGATTCCACTTGCAGATCAGCATGAAATGCATGAAACAAATGTGAGCATCCAATTTCCTAAATTAACAGTTTGAAAACATTCCATTATTCTTCTCAATGAAGTTTGAATCCATGATTTACTTTATTTTGTAAGACAAAAGCACTTTGTTATTTACTGTGAATTTATTTTCTGAGTTCCATCTCAAAACTGTCATTGAAATAAAGAGCCAGTCATTGCAATATTCATATTCTCAGTATCATCATCCATGAAGCAAATGAAGAACAAGCAAAATTGGAGAGATACAGTGAATCCATTCTCTGGAAATCAAACTCTGCCAAAAAGATCCTTTTTTTTTCTTTTTTTTCTATAGGAAAAAAAAGATGTATTTGTGGTTCCATAGAAGTAACTGCATGACTAATAGAAATATGCTTTGATCTCATCATTTTTATATTGTCAGGGTGCCATGACAGAGCTTTTGTAATATTTATGAATCAGTGACTGTGGACCAGCACTTCCTGTGTATTAATTGTATGAGACACTGATGTGAGCAGAGGTGAAAAAGCTGCTGCCAAGAAAAACACAAGATGGTAATGAGGAATACTAAAATAAAAATTACCTAAGTATGGACTGATACCCCTAAAATCATGTAAATGCCAATAATTTGATATCAATGATGCCAATTCCAATGAGAAAGCATCAAAGAAGGTGGCATGAGTTGATGTATAACAATTTGGGTGGGTGAGAATATCAAGACACTGTGTTGGTTTACAGGCACTGAAATCCAAATCTCTCCCTGGAAAAAAATGCAAAAATCATAAAGAAAGTAAACATTTGGATAGGTTTAAACTTGCAAAGGTTATGGCCTCCAAATCCAAAATAAAATATACAATAATATTTCTTTTTGTAACTTGCAATTCACTTGTTTTGGTCAAAAAACCCTCTCAAAGTCAAGGTGGTTGCAGAGCAGGGCCTGCAATTTTCAGCATGGCCAGGGGGCTGCTGCAAACAGAGAAATGGAGTTTTGAACGGCATTCTCAGTATGCTTGAAGGTTTGGGAATATCTTGAGCCAAATTCTGTCTTCACGCAAATATGTCCTGAACCCAGTTTTTAATTTGAAGCATTATTTTAGTGTTACTAAAGGTGTGATGTCATCTGTAACTTTATTTGTTTCTTTTCCTTGCATAAGCAATTATAGCTACCCACATATATTCACAGTTGACTTACCAGGGATGGTGCAGGAACCTGTTTGTGCAGGATTTATGAATTCTTGTTCCTTAACTTGATGCTGTGATATATCTGAGTCCTGTGAAGTTTGTCATTAGCATAATTTTGTCTAGAAATGGTAGTATTTAAAGTTTAGTGACCATTCAGGTACAGGGACCAGCATCAGACCTGAAACATGGACACTATTCTGGGACAAAATCACAGTGGAACATGTAAGGCCCCTTAGAGTGAGAGTGACCTGGGAGTTGTTTGAAAATGGATTTTAATGGGAGGATCTCTGTGAGAGGCCTTTTTTAAAAAAAAACCAGTAAAAAATAATTATTTTAATCTATTTTAATAACAGATGGCTCCTGTTCAACAATGAGAACAGTAAAAGAAGAAAAATTGTAGGTGAGGTGAATAGTGGATCTTTGCTTGGCATAAGAGAAACAGGATACAGGAAGGATTGTCAAGGTCTATGTGTAAATGTAATGGGGGAAATTAGGAAAAGAAATACCTACAAGATTTTACTATCAAATCCAGACTGATGCCTTTGTTACCCCAGCTGAAGCAAAGAATGACTGATAATGATCTGAATCCAGATGTCTGCTTCTTTTGAAGCGCTCTGTGTCCAGCCATTCGTCTTTGAGGAGCTGCTTCACTTCCAAAAAATCTGCAGTAAAACAACCATCTTGAAGAAAGATAGGAACGAAAAGAGTATTCTCAGGTTTGGATCCTGGGCAAGATGCTTTAAAGGCAAACCCTACAACAGCCCTTGCTGCATCCTGGATTCCAAGGATGAGGGATCAAGAGCAAGAGATCCAGAAGAGCTTGGAAACACTCACATTTGATGGAGTGAGACCCAAACACTGCAACTCAGTGACTGTCTATTTGCCTGAGTGCTATAAGTGCAACTGGAGACCCAGAATTGCCCCGAGGATTTCTCCTGGACAGGACAAGAGGGGCAATAACCTCATAAGCTTCCTGTTAGTGCTTTGTCCATTAATGTTATTATCACCACTGTTACTATTATAAACAGAGCTCTAAACCACATAGAATCTCATAACAGTAAATGACACTTCTGGTATATTACCTGTTTAATACTGCAGCAATTGCTTGTAATTAGATATAACTAATAAAAAGATTTCTTGCCGACATGATCTTTTTAATTAAGTATTTCATATTGTCCAGTAAAAGTAAAATATGCTGGTGCTATATCAGCTTGGGACCCTTATGACCTATTTTTTTCCTACTTTTCTCAAAAGTTGTCTTATCATTTTGCTGCTTGAGAGATCTAAAGGCTACTGATGCCACTTTCTTCAAATAGTCACATTGACTCGCTTTTACTTCAGATGCAATCATTGAAATTTCGATGCCCTGCATGTTCCCCTTCTCAAAACCCAACAGAACCCAATCTGCCCCTGCAAGACCCTAAATATTCATTCATTTTATGTATTAGTGCGTCCCAGAGCTGGGATGGGGAGAAATGAATTTGTTTTTAAGGCAAAGGTTTGAGGATGGCAGCCCACCAAGAACCAAGCCCAGGAGATGTCAGCAGCAGGAGATGCTGCCCAGCTCTCTCATTAGAGTACCTGGGCTAATCAATCCCTGGAATTCATCCTTAGCTTGGGTGCTTGATCAAAATTTGTGGATGTTCAATGATTGCAAAGGAACAGCAGGTTGAGTTTCAGCCCATTTCTTGGATTTATTTTGAGTGTGCTGATTTTTCCAAGCTCAGACGAAAGAAACGAGCAAATTTTTCCCCATCTGTAGCAGGAAGAAAACATTTCAAGTACACACATATCTTCTGAAAACTGCTTTTTTCACAGTTCTTAGGCCACAGCTTTCAGTTCCTCAAATGATTCATTTCAAAGTGATGTTGACATGGAAAGCTGAGCAGATATTGTTTGCAGAAGGGAAAAACCCAATCTTAATAGAAACACTTGATTTTTCCAGGGTCACTGTATGCACATTTACAGTAGGGTTTCAGCCTCATGCTGGCCAGCAGAGACTCCTTCAGGGGGCTGTTTAGGACATTTGTAGATTGTATGAGAGAAAAGAGGCAAAATATGTAATAGAATTACTCTTGCAATTAGACCATTTATTATTTTCAGCTGCAGAATGGTAGTAAATATGGCTCTTCCTGCTTGCTCCTGGCAAACAAACTATAGAAATGCAAAGTTGTGGAATTTCCATTTCATTTCTTGCCTCATTAATTTCATTAACTTACAAATAGATGAATACATAAAATTAAAAAGCAATTTCCTTTTAATATTTTTAAACGACTCTCTCCAAGTATTCAAACCTTTTAATCTGTTCTTTTAAGGTCTCCTTCTAATTGCTTCTGGAGACTCATAACTGAGCTTTTGTGAATCAGATAGCAGTGTGATTGATTAGAAGGCAGCTAATCAGGGGGTGCCTTTCACAAGATAAATGCAATTGGTTCTCAAATATTTGCTTGCAGTCTGTGGCATTTCACTAACTTGGCAGCATCTATGAAATGATGTGTGGGTGGGATGTGTGAAGGTGTGGATTTGTGTGAGGAAATCAAATCCAGCCATGGAGAAAAGGCTATTTATTCTTTTTTTTCTATTTTTTTTTTTTTTCATTCCTTATACAAGGACAAATTGCATGGGAATTATAGTGTTTCCCATTTAATAGAAGTAGCCTTCATTCTGATGTTTTTCACAACAGTGACAAATGGCAGCTAAAAAGAAAGGCAGAGAATGTAATCAATCTTTATACTTTTAAAAATAGTTGAAAGCTAAGATGAGAACTAAACCGCTTCAAGAGAAAAATAAATAGTTTGAAACAAACAATTATCTGGAAGAGAAACAAAGTGCAGAAGATGATTTGGGATTAAGTGCTGGGTCTTGGAGGAGACAAAAACTCCTGTTCTGTTTTTCTTGCTTGTTTGGGACTCCGGTTTCCATGGCCACAGCACTGTTACACGTATGTCCAGAAAGGAGAATATTCCCCCAAAAGGCCACAGAGTGAGTGTGAAAGCAGAAAATGTGTAATGGAGAAATTAGGAAGAAAAATTGAATTCCCTTTGAAGAATTCCCAGGTATAAATGACTGTTAAACAGCAACAGTGCTGAAGGCTGTAGGAGTGGTGCAGACTAGAAATTGCCTAGATATTTAACATCTATTTAATGCTAATATTTTAATTATGCATTAACACACTTTTAATATTTATCATTATTAACGGAAAAGGCATAAAAATAAAACTTTATAATAAGGTAAAATATTTGAGTGAGATGTCATATATATGAGAGTAAACAATAAAAACACATGATGCCAAATCTTTTACTATGCCCTCTGGAACCCATTCTAAAAGCTCCTATAACAGACAAAAGATTAAACCAGGGAGTCCTGAATATTTTGCTGAACTCAAAGGAAATTAACTCCGGGAGGATTAGATCAGACTCTGCTAGTTACGCTCTTGGTGATGGAAGATTTGGAAGGGAAAACAGCACTTCTCAAATTGCATGAGTTGAGAAATGAGCTGGTCACTCAAAAACCGGTCACTTATTTATTCTGTTATTCAAATGGCCCTCACACAGCTGTGGCCCTCAGCTGGATTTACAGACTTTATGTAAGGCATTCTTCACCAGGCTGGTTTTTGTGCCTGTAAAAAGTGTCAGCCAAATGTTTTCTCAGAGCCACAGCTGTGGGGAGAAATTCTATTATTGCAATGCATGTTATTGGGGAAAAAAAAGACAAGTACAGATGCTGACAACTCCAGACTTTTACAAAACTTACCATTCTTCCTTTTTAAATCAATTATTGATTTGGCCTGGGTTCAATGTGTGCTTTAAACTAATGCACCATAATGAAAAGTCATGGCAAGATTACTTAGGGATCCGTTTTTTAGATTTAGCTGAACTGCACTGTTTTCATAATTTTAATGAAGACACTTAGGAGGATATTTTTCATGCAATGCCTGGCACTGGTCCAGTGTGACTCCCATCAAATTCACCTGGTCGGCAATTTGAGCTCCTGGAGCTTCAAAACTGTAATCCTCAAGTAAGATATTGTTTTTAATTAAGTGAAATAAAAATTAAAAAACCCAACCTGTATTACTTACATATTTTCATTTGTTATATCACAATTGAAGCAATTCTTTTGGCAGGTGGTAGAAGAGGATAAAACAGGTGCAAAGCTGCAACTGAAATTATTGGATAACTGCACACAAAAGATAGGACAGCCAAAATAGACATTGATCTTAAAGAACTAGTTTTCCTAATCAGTAAATACTTTTTCCTTTGGGTTTTCACTGCCGAGGCTTTCTTCACATCCAGATAATTACTGATTATGTATAACTCCTTTTCAAAATAATTTCCTAATGCAATTTTTAGTAGTTTCCTAAGATTCTTTATTGATAGGATTTTGATAGATCTGTCTAACCCAGGTTTCAGCTTCTCCACAGGGATTTTTTAAGGCTTTTTCTTACACTCTTTTACCATATTGGTAGTGAAGGTCTAATTTTTGCGCTGTGTCTGGACCACCTCCTTTGTTTCTGACTTTGCCTCTGGACTTGCCTACCCAAGCCTTCAAAAAAGCATCTAGCAGCACTTCTGGGAGACGTTTTGCCACTAACAGAGACTTATAACAGTGCCTTCATCATTGTCTTTGCAGATGGCTGGAACATGACATGGTTTGGCAGCAGATTTTCTTCCTGCTGCACTCAAATGCACTGTGGAAGGTAAATTCTCTTTATTTTCCCTTTGGGGAGCATGTATGAGCTGCTCTTGTTTCAGTTCCCAACACCCGTTTTTCCCAGAGACTTTGAAAACCCATTAATGTCTTAACACCCCCACTGAAGTCTAAATATAGACCCATCCCTGGCCACTCTTCTGTGTGTGTGTCCTTGTCTGGCAACTTTCTTTCACGCCTTTCCAGCATTACACTTGTCTAACAGAGACTTCCCAAACTCATCATGCTCCATTGCTTCTGACATCTTAATCTGCTTCTCCACCTCTTTCATCTATTTTTCACTCTGCTTTTAGTTTGCTCTCGTACAGACTATTCAAAAGGAGATAAAATCTAGAATTCCTGATGTTGGTGTTTCTTCTTCTGGTCCTTTCCCCAGCAGCTCCTTCATGGATTAACTCCCTCAAAGCACCATTTTTCACCTACCAGTCCCATAAAAGACATTAAAGTGGTCGGTAGTGGTGGTTCAAATGTCAAGGGACCATCCCTTTGAAATAGAATGGAAATACCTTCCAAACTCTGGCTTGCTCCTGGAGGAGTCAGGACTTCTGAGAAAATACGACCAAGGAGCAAATGACCACATTTAAAGGATGGGTCTTTCCTCCTCTGCAACCTGATCCCTTGAAGTAAGAAAGGCAGCAAGCAGCACACGTTTGGGGTGCACAAGGTGACACTGGCAGCCAGACAGTGCCTGCAAGAGAGATGAAACTTCACTTTCCTGAGAACATTTTTATCAATACCGAGACTCCCAAAATAAAGCTAGAGTTCAGGGAGGGTCAGGGAGAAAAAATAGTAAAATGCCAGCAAAACTAAGAAATGCTATCAAAGCATCTGACAACCCCAGCGAAACAGCACAATTGCCTTCCCAGTGAAGTTTAATTAAAAAGTCTATTGTTTCCATTATTGCTTAATGATTCCTCCAAAAGTAGAGCAAAAGTTTATTTTAGAGGTTAATTGTTCCTGGAATTTTAAAGGGATATGAGAGTTTTTTCCTCTATCTCATTTGGTAACTGAACCATTAAGGAAAGTGAAGCAAATGGTGGTGTAAGAACTGGTGAAAACAATTTAGGTCACAAAAGAAAGCTCAACGTGCCATGGTGCTGTTGCACAAAAAAAACCCAATCTACCAGCAAATTAACTTTCTGTGCTGGAAAAAAACTTGCCAATGACTTCTCCCCATTTGCTCCTGAGTTCTGACTGAGACTCAGCATGAGGAAATGCTGCAGTTGTTTTTGCAAGCAAACAAGAAAATGGATCAGTCAGGGCACAGCACTCACTGTGCTGCCAGGAAAGCCTGATTCTGCTCACTCACACTTGTCTATGCTAATTACCATGCTGGGTTTTGTCAGCTGTCCAATAAGCCATGCATCAAAACTCCAGATCCAACATGTAAACCTCATGATAATGGCAAAAAATAGGTACAAATTAATAAATTTTCAATGCAATGAATTGTGGAATCAATTGTTGCATGTTGTGAGCACATATTGTCACACTTTAGGATGGAAAAGGAGCTTAAGAAGTATTGTTATGCACAGGTCTCTGTATCAGCTTAATTTTCTATCAGCTCCATGTCTTCCAGGAATACATTATAACACCTGGCAGGTGAGGATTATTCTTTCTCATTCCTCTCCCAAACAATTACATGGTAACATTTATAAATGCCATAAAAAGGCAGAATTTCCAAAAGCAGCAAAACAAAAGTCAATCTGATCCTTGTTTCCCAGCCAGGTGGTCTCAGATATTATAATCAGGCATCTTATATCCTACTTAAGATACATGCCATGACCTGCACCACCCACATTAATGCAGTTTAGAGGTGTTATCCAGGTTGTGAGAGCCACAGAATCACAGCATACTCAGAGCTGGAAGGCACCCACAAGTCAAGGACATACTGGAAATGTCTTTGAGATAATAAAGGTGCTTCAATAGTAATTTCACTAAAAGTCAGTCGTAGCAGTATAGAAAATGAGGCAATCCCAGTCTCTAGAAAAGGCAATATTATAACCTGCTCCACAACTAAAGCTATTTTGAAAGTTGCAGATAGTGTAAACTTTGAATGAGTAGAACACAAAGAGCATGATAAAGCCCCATATTTTAATTCCCTAGGATTTCCTGTAAAGGAAGCATTTTAAGTGGGTACCTGTGGAGGGCTTTTTTTTCATCTATATGCTCAATGGCATATCTGGAAGAGTCTAATATTTCTTAGGCTAGCATTTTTTTAGGCAGTCTCTGACAATCACCTTTACTCCAGCCTAAGTGCCGAGGGGGCTTGAAGGTTTTGGAAAGTCTGTGCTCAGGTGTGAGGTGCAATTGATGTGCTGGCTGGGTGACCTTGCAGTACATACTCTGTTTATATCACCAGTGTTTATTTGATGTTCATCTCCTGCTGCCCTGTTTATTAACTTCTCCGATCAGCTTCTGAAACATGCATCAATATCACACCTTATTTTATTTGCCATTATAGCCACTTTCTACATTTTATTGTTATTACAAGCAGTGTTCATTTTCCCACTCAGCTTTTATCTCCCTTACTTTCTATGGCAATGTGGCCATATTCACCACTAGAAGTAGGTGACTTGAGCATACAAGAAATGTATTGGCTCAATTTTTCTGTAGTTTTAAAAGGACATTCATGTTTCATTCAATTTTTCACCAGGTACTCTTAGGTATTGCAGTGTATTTATCCATTCCTTTTAAGAGCACAGAGAGGACAAGGAAACTCAGTAACTTCAATCCTTTAACCTTTCTTATCCTTACAGGTTTTGAATGGGTTTGAACGAACAACCTGGTGGTGAAAGATCATTTTCCATCAGGAACATTTGTCTTTCTGATATGCCTTTCTGGCTTTGCTCTACATGGCGTTTGCTTTTGCTCAGGCCCATCTGGGGATGTGTGAAGGTTGACTGTAGGAATCACTCACTGGCTTCTTTCCTCTTGTTAGGGTGAACTCTGAGTATCCCACAATGATTTTTGACACAGCAGTGTCTCCATTCATTCATTTATTGGCATCAAGGAAATTGATCTCCCCAGGAGAAGACGGTGGTGTCTGACCTGCTGGGCAACAGAGATTTAATGTTCTGGGACAGGAATCAGAGCAGCTGTACACAATTCAATGCAGCCATCTCTGCGACCTGTCAAAAACAATCATGTCTTTCCTAAACAAGGAAAATTGTCAGTATTGACAACCAAGAGAAAATGATTCCTGCGGGAAAAGTAGAGGCAACTCCCACTTAGAGTGAAGTCCACAGAAGGTGAGAGCAAATGGCTTCTATTTTTCTCTCCTTTTCTGTCATAAGTGGTTCTCTTTTGGGGACTTTAGATATCATAAAAGAAACAGAAAAGAGGAAATCTCCTGAGGAAACACTAAAGCAATATAACTTTACTTTTTTCATAAGTCTATCCCAGGTGTGAGATACAATAGTAAAATACAGAGTTATGCTTTTCAAGGAAAAATGTATCGTACCAAACATCTTGCTGAAAAACAAATCTTTAAGCTCTATTTTAATTCTACAATAAGTTTGTTTTCAAGGAAAGGATTTATTTTCTTTCCAGTTAATTCTTGAATTATTAGAAGTGCTATAGCTAGTAATAAAAGAGATAGACTTGTAGGTGAGCCTGCAAATCTCAACAATTTAGTTTATTCAGGCACTCACATTTGGTTTATTATTTATAATCCAACAATCTTCATGCTCAATCTAAACTCTTTAATTTTCTCTCTAATATATATCTCCATGAAAATGAGCAGCTTGGAAGACTTTGCAGCTCTAGGGATGAGAGAGGACAATTAAGCCTTCAATAGTGTCTTTTAAAAGCTCTACACACCTTAAATAATCCAAAAATATCTTTAAGGGTTCACTTGAAATGGCAATTTTGTCAATGGGTATTAATAATTGTGGAGGTTTCATATCACCTCACAGATGTTTATTAAGTTAACCAGATCAGTGATGTTCTTAGGAACCAGTGTGTGTGTATCAAAAAACTCCTCTGCCCCGATAATAACAGAAAACAGGAACTGTTTTATGTAGGAATCTGCAGCATTTTGGGTTGTCTTCTCTGGAAAGCCTCGTGGGTGTGATGACATTCAGCTCTGTCTAGCAAGATGTGCTATTTCACAAGGAAAGCGAGAAAGGCGAGATGTGCCTGTCTTTCTTTACACTGCAAATTATTCAACAGCAGTTTTTCTTCTTCCATCAACAGTTTTCTTGTGTTTTGCTTAACCAAAATAGGCAGTGATAGAGATTTTAAAGTTCTTTTTCTTTTTATGGTTTTGGTAAGTTCGGGGGTAAAATAAACTGATGATTTCTTCTTTACTTGCTTTATTTTTTTTTTCCTAATGTAGGCTATTTAATTCCCAACTGTTTCCAGTGATAAATTATAAAAAAAGACAGAGAGCTATAATGACAGAGAGAGAGCAACCAAATAAAACACTCTAAAGAAAAATGATTCAAAGCTACTCAGACTTTTTGCTGTAGGGTTTTATGCTCTGTGTATGATGTTAGAGTGGTTGGTCACAATCAGTGGTGGTAAGAGGTTGAGTGTGGGCTTGTTTATATTATTAGCCACCCCCTGTGTAATGCCACTGGTGTCGAGGGGGATCCCAACATAAACTCTGTTTCAAAGTCTGCAGTCTCAGCAAATGGAGTCCAGCTACAAATAACTGATTTTCACCTGCATAATTTCCTATTTTATCTTGTTGCCAGGACTCTGGTGCCAGAAGACTTTGGTACCTAATCCCCCTGTGAGACATCCTTGTGTCTACAAAATTCATTTCAACAGGTAACAAGCCATATGGTTCCACTGGGCTCATGTTACCTAATTGGGCCTTAAATATAAGTATTCACAGTCATAACTCAAACACACTCTTAGAAAATTGCTGTATTGCAGAAATCAAGGAGTGCTTTTTGTGTGTGTTTTCAGTATGCCATAATTGACTTCAAATATTTGTTAAAGTTTTCTAGAATTAATGAAAATAATAATAATAATAATAATTAAAAAAAAAAACAAACGAAACACTGAAAAAGTTCTGAAAAAAGGGATAGGCTGCACATATGAGGGAGAAAGAAGCAAGGAAGAGATAAAAGAAAGAATGGAGTAATAGAGAAAGAACAAAAGAAAGAAAAGGGAAGAAAGAAACCCCCCAAAGAAATAAACTACTACACTGTATTTGATAATTGCAATTGCTCTACTCTTTATAAAGGCTTCATTGTATGATTAGAGACTTTAAGATAGGTACTACTGAAAACAGTATTTAAAATTCATTATTTTCCTCCTTTTCCTTTGAATTCTTCACTTTGTAAAACATGTACTCTGGTGCTCTTGGAATGTTTTGTTCTATTCATTGAATTGCTCAATTTTTATTTTAATAGTCTGGATATTCTCTACAAATACCTGCCTATCTGCTAAAAACAAACGCTCTTACAGTGCCTGTTTCCCTTTTCCTTTTAAAGATTCCTTTTCAAAAATTCCTTTTCTAAGTGAAAACATAGTTTTGTTTGTCTGCTTGTTACTTTTAACTACCTGCCTGGTTTTGTTTCTTAAGCAGATTTCGTACACCAGCACAGTGCCTGTGAGTTGGGTCCACGCTCACTTTTCTTGCCCAAATTTGCCCAAAGGTGAGGCCAGTATGTGATCCCAAGATGCTACAGATGAAAACATAAATATTCATTATTTTTATTTTATAAATATTAATTTTATACTCTTGCTTAAAGATCTAAACCTGAACATTTACAAGTATGTTAGAAACTGCACTGCTGTTGATCTTTGAAATGCCAAAATGCTTAATCCAATAATGAGAGAATCACAGAATTTGAGTTGGAAGGGACCTTAAAGGTCACCTCGTTCCACCCCCTGCCATGGGCAGGGACACCTTCCACTAGACCAGGTTGCTCCAGACCCTGTTCAGCCTGGTCTTGGACACTTCCAGGGATCCAGGGGTAGCCACAGCTTCTCTGGGCATCCTGTGCCAGGGCCTGCCCACCCTCACTGTCAATAGTTTCTTCCTATTATTTAATTTAAATCTCTCATCTTTTAGTTTAAAATGGTTGCCCCTTGTCCTGTCACTACCTGCCCACGTGAAAAGTCCCTCTCCCTTTTTATAAGCCCTCTGTAAGTGCTAAAAGGCCACAATAAGGACTTCCTGGAGCATTCTCTTCTCCAGGCTGAGAAAATAATAATAATAATAATAATAATAATAATAATAATAATAATAATAATAATAACAACAACACATAGGTACAAGTTCCTGTGTCAATTTATCCATTGTCACCCGCTGGATGAGCAGTTTAGAACACTGAAACTTGTGTCCTTCTGATCCTTTCTGCTCCCCAAAATGTGTTGAGCAAAGGGCTATTTAGCTACACAAGTGCTTTTGATACAGGCTTAGAGGTGTCCACTTAAGGAAGCATTTTTATTGAGGGAGAAAAGCCTCATGATGGTTCTTGGTTTTACTGTGGGTTTCAGCATTTCAAGAATTATGGACAGCATCTAACCAATGCTAATGTGCAGAGGCACCATCAGGCTGATATACTGAGCATCATTACTTACTTTTTAAGAAGTTGGGAATTGAAGGCTGAAATCTCAAGATGGTCCTCTCAGCAGTTCAAGGACTTGGGCTTAGAGTTATCCATAAATTTTGTTTATGTTTATCCAATAAGAGCTCAGTCAGTGAACGCTGCGAAGAATCATTTACTTAAACATAAATGGGGATTAATTAGTCTATCAAATGGAAGCAAAGGAAATTCCGAGGCGAGGATGCACTCATAGCCATAGTAGCACATCATCCTTTGCTTGATGGCCCTAAAATTTCTTTTCGGGCTGGCTGCCAAATAAACTTGTTCCTTTTGTTTATTGGCTAATTTATACAAATGTCTCCCATGAAGTGGGAAATCCTCATGGCCATGATTTCTTATTGGAGTGAATTCCTCAGAAAAATATATTTTGCCCTTTATAGATTAATGGTGATTTTCACTTAAACTACATGTAAAGATTCAGTGTCAGGTACATTTCAACCCTCCCAGCCCCCTATTCAGCATATCAGTTGGTGCACTCACCAGTTTGCCAGTCCTGCACTAGAAGAAATTAATGGACTATCCCACTTCATTTCATGGCATCCCGTTGATGGAGTACAGAAACTGCTATAAACACCAGAGTTCACTGGGATTGCTGGCATGAGTGAGGTGTACAATATTTGGCCTGCATTTTGTCTCATCATCAACCAGGCAAAGTTAAAATTATCACAGCAGCCTGCCTTGAGTGAAGCAGAATGAGTGGTGCAGGCTGTGCAACCTCCTGACTATTAAATTGACCCATTGCCTCTTTTATTTGTTCCTTAACTTAATTTTGTGCTATGCTGAAATAAATGAGACCACTTATCATGCAAGAGGAAGGACTGCTTAATCTGGCCAATACAGCATATTAAAATTATATGTATTCCACTGTTTATAATCAAATATGGTGCTCTTCCTGAAATAAGCACTATCTGGCTGTAGTGATAATCACTAATGGGTCAACTGGGTACCAGAGCACTGTAAATTCAAATGATGACTGTGTGGGGATGCTGTCGATTTTTTTTTCTTGCCTCTGTATTATTTTAATAGAGTGAAGCATCAGGAAAAAAAAGGGAAAAATTCCTCTAAGGTATACCAATAAAATCTCATTTAATTCTATTTTATAAATCTCATGCTAGTTAATGTTTTCTAAAAGAAGAATCACATTCTTTAAAACCGCATTTCCCTGAATGGGATAAATGACATTCTTCATAGATAGGAAGAAAATCCTGAAAATGACACTTGAAGCTGAAAAAGCAGATGGGAAACACAAATAGAAGTAAAATCTCTTGCTGCTGAAGCCTGGCCCATGAACGCAGAACATCATGCTTGGTATACAGTCTCTATTCCTTGCTGAGGCTCCTCAGGATCCTCCTGGACACAAGGGATAGGAGGATGGGGTGGAAACAAGTAGGAAACAAGTATTCTCTGAATGACACGTATATTTTGAGAGATATTGGGTGCTCACAGGGTACTTAGTTGCAAGCCTAAGGATAGACATAAATACTTCTCTTTGCCCTTTCAGATGAAGCAAATACAGCAGATAGAGAATCTTGCCCTGCAGAAAGAGTGTAGTTCAGCATTATGACTTATTTATAGTCCCCACCCTGTAAAAAGGAAAAACAGGAGGACAGAGGTGAAATCACAGGCCAGCACAGTAATGCCCTTAGAGCTTCATGGCAGAATTTAGCAGCAGATTTCCAAGGCTTCCTCAGTTCTTGATCATCAACAGCTTTCATTAATTCTGGGGAAATTGCAGGTGAGCACTCAATATTTTGAAACTCCCTTGGTACAATCAGTACTCTGAAACTGCCTTGGCATGTTTTATACTTCCTGTGCTATTTCTGTCTGGGTTTTATTCCTCTATTGATTTTAATGGACTTCAATTAAAGTCTCTTGTCTCTGAATCTTTAGAGCTTTATTTATACAGAGCACAGACTACTAGATCACTAATCTCATTCCCCCCTCCCCCCCCCCAGACTCCTTAAAGCACTATTTTTTACACTGGTCTATTATTTTAATTGGTCTAAAATTAGAAACGTTTAGATACCTTTCAAATCATTGGAAGTTCCACTGCTGTTTAATGACTTTTTCTTTATGGATATATTGCTCTAATTGACAATTGCATACTATTGCATGTCATCTAACTCCTATGTTCTGAAAGCTCAGAACTGGTTAAATCTGTATTTTAGTCACAAAGTAAATCCACAAACCATTCCATCATTAGCTACAGAAAATGCTAAGAGAGTTTTAGAGCGGGAGAACATTATTCCCTATTCATAAATTTAAATTACTTCCTCATCCTCATATTTCATGTTTATGGGCATATAGCTTGAATTTTAAGTTTTGCAGATCTGACTACTGAATTGGGAGCTGCTGCCCCCTCCCCTCATCTTTCCAACCAATGCAAATCTTCTGCACCTTTGCCAATGAGATGCAATATCAATTATGTACAAATTAACCTGTGCAAACGTGCTGCAAAATTTCCTTCTTGGGGTGTGATAAGGCAGGAGCAGTTGCAATCAGTATGTGTAACCAAAAAATCTTCAGAAGTGGACATTTTACTACAGATTTATGATCCCACTAATTGGCCAGACCTTCAATGTCATTCTAATAAGTTATGTACATTTAAGTGCTTGGAATTGCCCTCAGAGGCTCTGACAGTAGCTCTTGGGGAGGAGGAATCAGTGGAGCAGAGTCTGGTTATAGTCTGAGTTTAACTTACTTTGTACATATCCCCACCAATCTTATAAGAGGAAAAGGTCATATGCAGGCAAGCCATAACCCTGTCTACTGAAACCTTTAGTCCATGTACCACGGTTCAGTTCCCAGGAAGCTACTCTGTCCTGGAAACTGCCTTGAAAGATGGAGAATAAAATGAAAGAACAAGTTCTCAACTATCTGACAATTTCTCTCAAAGGACCACTCTTTAGAAGAACAAAGAACAATACTATGGGTTTTTTCCAGACAAAAATTCTGCTTTGCCTTCTCTCAGAAGAAAATAACTTCAAGGCTGTTGTTAACAGAACTGCCTGGTGACTCCTGCTGCAACAGGATTAGTCAGTAGTGCTTTCCACAGAAACAACAGTTAGAACCCTGATTTCTATAACCAAATTCCTGCTAAGTAGTTAAAATCGACTCCCTGATGTGCACATTCAGTTAAAGCTGGATCACCTGTTTTTTGTTTGAGCCCAAATGACTGAAGCAGTTTGACACACAAAGATTTCCCTCTTCTCATGGAAGTGATTTCCTTTTGGTAAATATATTGTGTAGGGAAATAAATTTTAACTATGTGCTCTTCACTTAGGAAATCTATCTAGCAAAAACAACGTTGAAGTGCAATGTCAGCCTGTGATTAAACTTCAGCTTTAGTCTGTCCCTAGCAAAAAAACTGTGAAAATGTTCAACCTGAGACCAAATATGCTGTAAATGACCCTAAAGAAAAGATATTTCTAATCTAAGGTAACATGGGCACTTTCTTAGCCTGTGCCATTCCATGCTGGCCATTCAGGAGAGAGGGTGAGGAGTGAGCCTGCCTTTGGCCCTGAACCTATACCCTTAACTTTGTCCACTCATCCTGTACTCCATGTGGGGCAAACCCTGTCTTGCTGAAGAGAACTCTACACTGACAAAGCACAGGGCATGCCTAGTCCTGACCCTCAGGACAGGACAGACACCAGTGCCAGCTCAGTGGGGTTGTTTTCTTTCTGGAAGTTCACTACAGCACTCACTTTGGAAAATATGAAGCTCTCCCAGGCATCCTGCCTCGACACCCTTCCAGCAAGGCAGAGGTAGCTTCAAACAACACAGCCTTTTAGCAGCACAGTGCATTTCCAGGAGCAATACCCCACATGTCTATTCATGATGTGAAGGATGATACGAGTAGTAATAATGAAACAGGGTCATAAAGGTTCCCCATTGTGAACTAGTATTAATCTAATTCCCTACAGGATGTTTATCTAAGTCAGAAATAACCAAGCAGTTCAAAACACTTTGGCAAGTCTCTGACGAAAAGAAGCCTGGGAAGTGTGAAGAGTTGCTGGAGAATGCTAAATTGCATTCACTCAGCTGTGCTGAGAAGCCCAAGCTGATTTCGGCAGGGTTTTGCTAGGATCTATCCAGTGAAAATTCTCCTCTTATTTTTATGAATGTTAAGAATCATCAACAGTAAAAAAAAAGATCTGATAATGAGCATTCAAGACTTTCATCCATAATAACACCAATTTTACCACTGAAAATTTTTCATGAATACTGAAAATCCTATGGTTTGTTGTTGTTTTTTTTTTTAATGAAATAATAAAATGTAGGTACTTTACAGTTTTGTATGTCCAATGAAATTCTGTGTTTATTTTTAAGCACAAACCCCTTCTAGCATACAAAAAGGCATGAGCTGCCCCCTCTGCCATTAACATACTTTAAGGCTGCCAATAGGGCAGGGTTTTTTCTGCAATTCCATTTCTGTTTTGAGCGCATTTTCCCTGCCTTGCCACATAAAATACAAGCACTGCTGTGCACAGGCTGTCTTTAAGGATGTGATCACTTTGAAAGATGGGGGAGCCCAACATCAAATTGGTACCGCTTCCATAAAGGTGGACTTGAGTGTTTCCAAGAGAAAGACAAGTCTGTACATCTCTCATTTCTGTTCCTAGCAATCTTTTTGCTATCTTCCCCACTGAGGTTGCTTACCTCCTTGGGATGTGATGCAAAGTTAATTTCAGGGGTTTGGTGCAGCTGGAGCTGGTGCTGGCAGGTCTGTGGGGCTGTGCTGGAAGGGCTGGGTGGTACAGCCACGTGCCTGGGCACAGGACTCCTCCACCAAGTCCTTTTTCCATCACTAGAAGCTAAAAGGGTTGCCCCCACCCCAGTGAGCAATGCCAGTCCTTGCTGAACTAGCACAGATGTGGCTGGAGAGTCTCTGGGATCCAGAGCTTCCATCTGAGAAGCAATTCCCTAAATCCCAGCATGGGAATGTCTTACACGACGTGTCAAATGGCTTGGGTGAATTAGCATATCTGACAGGCAAGGAATGTAACTGACATTCAACCTTGTACTTAATGAATAGTCCATATGTCCAGAGAAACAGGTAATTTATAGTCTAGCATTTTCTTTTGATCTGTCTTTTGCTCTTTCTCTTTAGAATTAAATCACTTCTCAATGCACAAGGGAAGAAGTCAAAGGGAAGAAGTCTTTTTATTTTTAATTAGAATGTGCTAAATGGTAATAAAGTAATGTGAATACAGTGGAGACCTCTTAAATCCATAACAGTAAATCTATTGCTGCAACAGGTCCATCCTTTATCTGGTGTTCATTTAGGAAGGTTTCACCTGAAGTGCCACACTGACATGAACTTGTGCTAATAGAGTAATATATTTAAATAAGTCAATAAAGCATCTGCTGTAGATTGTTATATACCTTGTAATTTTATTGACAGAGGTTTGTTTCGTCCTGAGACATATAAAGTGCTTGGTTAAATGCCTTGATTATATGGTGCTTTTAAAGATATTCACTTGACTGATTTCTTGTACTGTGCAGCTTGTCAGTGGTTAGTCAAGATAATTTTTAAAATGCAAATAACTGGATTGGCTCTTAAAAATTAGGATTTCTCTCACTTGGGAAAGAACTCTAATGTGTGTGGCAGAAGCACAATTTGAAAGTGGCACTCCTTTATAGGCAAGTGTTAAGATATTATGTGAAACAATACAAAAGGATGGCTTAAAGCTGTATATGTAGAACAGGAAAGAGATAACTTCTGAAATATAAATGCAACCAAAAAGTTAGGACTTTTTTATGTTATTTGTCAGGTAAAATAGGCAAGCGTTTAGACACATTTCCATGAAGGCTTTTTGATTGTGTGTTTGTTTTTTACCTATATACTTAGACAGCATGCTGCTACTTGAGTAGAAGTGGGTTTGGCTAGGACTGTAAGCTTCTTTGCCTGAAAGCAATTATCCCCACTTTGTGTATGCAACAGCCTGTTCCCTCAATCCTCTCTGATCCCAGAAAGTGGGAAAGGCGACATGAGCAGTTGTCTGTCCTATTTAGTCCCCCAGCTGAGGGGACACGTGCAGTGTTGGGACGCTGCACAGACTAATATGGAAAGATTACTTTATTTCCAGGTTAGCAGGAGGCTTGTTTTTGGAAGCACTGCTAATTTGTGTTAGACAGGATGGCTGCTTGGCTTGAAATTGGGCTATTTTCCTAAACCAGCTATCTTTCCTGCTTCTTTTCTAAGATGTGACCCCAAGCCAAGGACTCCATCAGCTCTTCCCTGCCCAGGCTCCACAGGGCACAGGGCTGTGGGTTTTGTTAACCATTCTTCTTCCCGATTTCTCTTAGTTTTAAACAGGTATGTTTGCTCTTGTCAGAAGGAGAATTTGTGACTTCATGTTTCAGCATGCTTTGTGGAAAGAAAAGTAAATAATTTCTTGGAGGGATTATTGGTCCTTGAGGACAGGGCTTTGAAGTGCTTATAGGATGCATGCGTGGACAGATTGCGGAGCTCTTCTATCAGCATCTTGATTTATTTACTCTTGGTGTACTTTGTTCTTTTATTTTTAACTGAATTATTTTAGGAGACGTTGCTACTTTTGCTTTGCTAGAGACAAGCGTGATTGCACAGATCGTAAGGCTTTGTACCACCGGCTTCTTTGCTTTAATCTTAAATGACAGCTACATCTGTTGGAAGTTTGTTCCTATCTTCTGTTTGTTTTTCTAGTGGTTTCTTTTCTTTCCTTTTTTTTTTTTTTTTTTTTTTTTAAATT
>JAWWMO010000178.1:4883722-4897210 GCA_035047845.1 Dendrocincla fuliginosa
TGTTGGAAGGTTGTTCCTATCTTCTGGTTTTTTTTTTAGTGGTTTCTTTTTTTTCCTTTTTTTTTTTTTTTTTTTTTTTTAAATTGACAGGTTGAAGGAGCCTTTTTAATGAAAGTCTTGGTAGTTGCAGAGAGTTTTTGAGATGCTCTTCCCAGCCTGTGAGCTGCTCCTCGCTGGTTTTGCTCTTCGGTAGAAGAGCAAGGTGACTCCAGAGTTTTTACACCAGCAGCCCCTGGTGGGAAAGGCAGAAGCAGACACATATTTAACTCACCTCACTTGTTCTGTATTCTGCAGGCAGGTATTTTATCACACTGAGGTTAAACTAGTGGACATGCACGTGGGTTCAGGTGGTATGGCCAAAGCCTCTCACAAGTTACAACAGCAGTTTCAGTCAGCATTGTCCCATTTTCCTTCTCCTGGAGCCACGTTTTTCTTCACTGTTGTAATTCGATGTCAGATTTTCCTTGATTCTTCACTGACAATCACAGGATCATGGGCCATGGTACCACAGATAGTGTACTTAAAGCTCATTGATAAGTTTAATTTTGTACATAAGATTTTTTGTAAGGGTGTGGCAATGTTACCAAGATTGCAAAGCATGAACGTGTGCTTGAAGTTTTTGTGCTTTAAGCATTACAATGATGGGCAAAAAACCCAAAGAAAATAGAAATAAAAACCCGTTGGAAGGTGTGTTTTCCTTGGAAAAACAGACCAAAAGAGTTGGATACCAACTGAGCCTTCTCTGACAAGGCAGCCCATGGGACACAAACCAGCCTCAGGAATGGAGCTCCCCGAGAGCCCTGCTCAAACCTGAAGCAACAACTATTCCTGCTCAGCTAATAAGACCCCCCAGCCTGTGTGAGAAGCAAAGCTTGCTGCACCTCCTTCAGTTCCCATAATTAAAAGAAAAAACCCAGCAAAACAACCAAAAACAGACCCAAAAAGACTAGTCATTATTTAGCATTTTATGTGTTTCCTGCACTGTATGTCTCAATATTTCCATCACTGCATTCTCATTTAGTATTAGTTTAGTCAACTGGAGGCTGCAGTAGAAGATACTTGTCCAATTATTTTGAATTTTTCTAGGTTTACTCACGTTGACACGTTCATTTTTAGTATGACACGCTTGATAAAATAACTGAGATGTCGCTCAGTGTTTACATTAAGGAGGAGAGAAATCCAGCACTAGAAAATATGTGTGCAAACAGTCTAAATAAAGAAAATTGAGAGAGTGTTTTAGCTAGGAAAAAAAATCCATAAAATTGAGCTATAACTCCAAACTTCCTATTTTGAGTTCACTTAAAATATATATTAAAAAAATCTTAAAATACTAATACCTTCTTTTCTCTGACCTCTGGTGTGGCCTGGTATGCTGCAAAAACTGCCCACAATCATTACAGGCTTCGCCTCCCCCAGTTATCTCAGTGCAAAGCATTTCCCTCTCAGTCTGTGGTATTGAACTAACAAGCATCAGTGAAGAAATTTCTTCCCTCTTTGAGCTTCTCTCCACGTCCCAAACACCCTCCCTGTTCCAGGTCTGCCTGGGAATTCCAGGATATCCCCTGAGCACCAGGAGGTGACCACAAGCAGGATCTCAGGGTTTGCCCCAAGTGTATTCCCACAGCTCAGGTCAGAACCCCCCCCTGAAATTGTGCAGGTGAAAGGAATGTGTATCTGCCTCTTTTACTCCTTCCATAGATTTTTTTTTCCCCTAATTCCAAAATATTTTCATAAGGTAAAACCCAAAATGTTATTGCAACAACTGCATCACAATGAATGTAGGCTGGGCTTTCAGCTGGAATTTTAATCTGGTTTATGCTGTTGCACAGTCTCTGGTTGTCAGCTCTAGACAGGGAACATTTAATTTCTCTTAAGCTTCTGCTGTTAGGATTCTGCTAAGTGTCATTAAAACCAGGACATCAAAAAAAAGACAAACACAAAACAGCTCCATAGATTCAATTCCCGGCCTTATTTAACTATTAGCTATGATTATTGTAATTGCAAATTCCATTAGTTTTTCTTTTCCCCATTTAAAAGCAATATGGAATCTTTAGGCAATTACACCATACAATTAGCACTCAGTAGTAGCATTAAGCCACTAAAATGATAGAATCATGGAATTGTTTGGGGTGGAAGGAAATTTAATGTTCATTAATTTCATTTAATGTTCCAATTCCTCTGCCACTAGATTAGGTTGCTCAAAATCCTGTTCAACTTGGACCTGAACACTTCCAGGGATGGGACATCCACAACTTTAAAATGTAAAATAGCTTAAATGCAATCTGACAGCAGTTCAATGTGAAATTGCCTACAAGTATTTCCACTAACAGTTTAATTTTAGTGAAGTTTGTTATGAAATGTGCTGCAATATTAACCTGTATTCAGACAAAGTGTAGTTAGGTCTGGGTAACTTTTGATCTTCTTGCACTGAGTATAATTTCTTGCAATGTATGTTTTCACTAAACCACTGAATTTTAAAATTTAACAAACTCTTTTTGTTATTTCTGTTTCAACAATTACCTAAGCAACCTTGTTAACATCTGCAGATGTTGCTAGTCATATTTGACTTAGACTACTCATTTCTTAAAAACTAAAAGGTTTTAAGGATGTCCATATGGAGTATATATATATCTCTATGATGATATCAATGTCAATATCTACTTATGTCTACCAATATGCATATTTATATAGAGAGATATATTAATATATGTACTCCTATGTAATATAAAAAAGTATAATATCATACTTTCAATGAAAAGAAGCACTGTTTTTTTGTAGTCTTTCTTTTGCAAAGTACTTTATGAACTAGAGCTAACAAAGATATACATCAAAATACCAGAAATAAGCTGTAGTCATGGAGTGCTGCCAAATAACACTAGATCTGTGTGCTGATCCCCAAGTTAATACAGTTTTTATTTTCTAGTGAAGAAGAAACTTAAACATATTTGCATCGGCCTACTCCCTTCCCAGAGCACATGGTTACATACATCAGGAGGAGAATGATAATGTTTCTTTGTCTGGAGTGCTGGAAAGAGGGTGGATTTGTGGCTGGAAACATGAGAGGCCACTGGTTCTGCTTATGTTGCTTGACCTGTCCCACAGCTCCAGTTCTGATGTCACTCCAGCTCCCGATACCTAATCTCTGCCACGCAAAATGTCTTGTTTCTAATCCAAGGGCAGCCAAAACAGCATTGGCAGTGCTGCTTCTCCCAGCTTGTCCTCCAGCTTTTCTGCTGCCTGTGTGGAGTTCAAAGGCAAATATATTGGAAATGCAATCCACTTTCACAGTTGTATTACATTGATTTGCTAACACTTTATAAAACAACAACAACAAAAAAAGGGCTTTTCTTGTTGTGCATGGCCATTACATTATGCAACATCCAGGTCACAAAAACTCTACCAGCGTTTTCTGCTGAGTTTGATTTTGGCAAGTTTTCCCAGCCATGTCTCTGTTTGTGCCAGATCCAGTACATGTGGTATCAGGAAGTGTAACACCAGGAGATGTACCATGAACAGGGCACAAGACTGGAAAGAGCAGGTTTGATCTCAGCACTCTAGGGGTTTATTTTTCAGTTTATTTCTATTTATGGAGCTTAACTCAGGTTTCTTTTTGAATATAGGAAGGTGCTGTACACAAGAGACAGTCAGAGTCAGCAAAGCATTCTCTGTTTGGATCTGGGACATGCAGGTGTGCCCAAGAGTTGCCTCCATCGTGGTGTCTCTTTTGCTCTGCATTGGGAAGGAGGTGAGAACACAGCAAAGCTGGCCTTGCACTACCTACATGCAATGCTGGAGCCTGCCCTCGGACACTGAGCTGGAAACAGGAAAACAGGGAAAAAGTGATTTTTCAAGTCATTGCATGGGTCCTGACTGACCACACCACCCAGAGAAGATGAAAGCCCAAAGCAGGAGAGATGGAGGGATTTTATTTATTCTTGGCAAGGAGAGAGCTCTGCTGGATATGGCCAGAGAGAAGACATGGGGAAAATGTCATGATCATTTTTTCAAATTAACAAAATTTGTATTATAATTATTTTTTTCAAAGACGATTGACACAGAACTGCATATATTTAATTAACTTTTTTTTTTAAAGAAGCTTTTATTTTACTATCTACTTAACAGCACTCTGCCATTTAATCAAATCACTATGGCAGAGAACATGGTGATGCCCTTCAATGAAAGTGTCAACGTGAAATCCTTGAACATAAGAGGAGCAACAATAGTCCAACTATTTTCACAAGATGGCTTGGACAAGCCAATGACCAGATGGAGGAGAGGAGAGGCAAACACTCCACTGCTGGCAAGCACCCAAAGCTTCCTGAACCTCATGTACTCTTCCCTAATAAATATGTCATTTCAATACTAGCCATGGTAATACAGTGATAACAGCAGGAGAATAACTCTCCTTATAATTGTACGAGACATCCAGATATATTCCCCTGTCTCCTTGACTAATGTTTCCAACATGACTTGTTAGCTTCTGCAATGATCAAGCAGCTATTAAAGATAAAACTGCGTTAACCTTTTCAAAAATTAGAAGAGCATGACTGTAACTGGAACTACAACGGCTTCCCGGAGACTGGAGCAAAAGGGTGAAAGATCATCCTGCTGAGACATTAGAAAGGGATGGATTATTTATTTAGTATGTCTGGAACGCATTTGGAGATGTGGCCCCATGCAAATGCCTCTTCCTTCCTGGGGGACTGCTCTAACCCATGGAGGCAGGTAAGCAGAAAGGTCCTGGATCAGCTTTTATAGCAGAGGTAAATTATATCTCTATTAGTTTCCCTCCCAGGCACAGAGTCTAGTAGATTGATCAGAGAAAAAGAGCTCTGGAAACTCTGAAATCAACTACATTTTTTTTTTCCGTTTGAGTTTAAATTGTAACCCAAACCACCTTAATCCTAAAGAACTTGTTGAGAACCAACCCACCCATCACAGTTTGTTCACCTTTGTACCTTCAGTCACAGATCCGTGAGTGAGACACTAATATTTATATTTAATACAGCAAACCCCTCAAGAGTGGCAACAGGGATGTCATGTCATCCCATGAGCTGACAAACTAGAGGTGCTGGATTTTCAGAAATTAGCTTGTCTAATATTTCAGGCAGGTAAAAATTCACCCTTGACGTGCATAAGCGGTAATAAAAAAGCAGGTCTTTGTTTACTGATAAGTATAATCTGTGCACTACAAGTGACAAACAGGCAATAAATCCTAACTAGAAATAAGAATGACTGACAGTCCAAAAGTACACTGCCTTAGTCTACAATGAAAACCTTTTGGATTTGTTTTCCTAAATAAACTTTTTACTTATTAGAGCTGCTGATAGAATAAAGCTCATAATAAAAATAGATAATAGCAGAATGAAAATTGCAGAAATGTAATATACAGTCCCAGACACATGGAATATTCATAAGGTCTGACTTGTATTATACTAGCATCTCAGTCACTTTTTCGAGATTTTAATATCTGCAAATAATTCACTGTCTTCCCACAAGGACTGGTAAAAAGATCATCTAAATTAGCATGTCCAAATTAACTGTTTCCCTCTCTCAAGTCAGGTTAGCAGACACTGCAAACCATTCCTTTTGGAGGTTGAGCCTGCTGCCTGCTCTTGTAGAAACAAATGGAAAGAAGCAAAATCCACAAGGAAATACATGAATGACCATGCCGCCCCGTGTGTGGAAGTGCTTTGTGATGTAGGAGCTACTGTTCTCTCAACAGAGCTAAAATACAGCCCATAAAAGTTCAGACAACAAAAGAGTGGGTTAGGCAGTAACGAAAAGTGCCTGATTTAGAGATAAAAGAGAGAGCTCTCCCTGAACTTGGATCTTTGTAGTAATTTCCACCATGAGAAACTCACCCGAAACAGGCAATGAATCTCACAGGGGCTCTCCCAGTGACAAACAACAAACAACAAGCAGTGCAAGTAATTTTTCACCATTTCTCAGTTTATTTTTATTTCTTTAGAAACAGAACAAGCCTAATCTGCTAAACAAAAGCATTTTGAGATCCAGCCAAGAGCTCATTTTCTTGAAGCATCTTCTTAGTTCAGTTGGTCTTTCCACATCTAGCCATGAGACAAATAAATGTACATCTATCACATTACATACGTTTCTCGTCTTGAATCTCAATCAAGGCTTCAAAACTGCAGGACAAAATAGGCTTTGCTCATACCAGTGTGAACAAGGCAGCCAGGGATGTTATATTTTGCATATGTTCTCTGATAATCAAGTATCAGAGTCCCATCTGCTCAATAAAATATTTGCCTATGAATAGAAATGGAAAACTAATCTCCCATTTTCCCTCATGGAGGATAAGCATTAAAATGGTGCCAACAGGTTAATGTTTTATCTGAACTACAGTGCTACAGAAGGATGCTGTTTGCCTAGAAGAGTTCAAGGTCATCCTCTTCCTTCACCCAATTCCTGTGGCTGAGAGAGAGGGTCACACAGGGATGCACAAACCCTCAGCCAACACCCAGACCACCCTCCAGAGATTTAGTAAAAGAAAGAGTAAAGTTTGCTGGAAAAGGAACATGAGTCTAAGATTAAATAAAAACCCCACTTGGCAGTTAAAAGTATCACATCTTTTCTTATTAGGACATCTGGTTGCACCTCTAATCTGAGCAGAGCTGTGAGAAGTTATTATGGAACCTGGGAACCTCCACCCTTATTCCCAGCACTGTTGAGGGCTGAAATATTGCAGACATAAAATTTCTATTGAACTGGGACAAAAATGGAATGAAATAATAATTGTATGTAAATTATTAGCAAATAAGAGGGCAATACTAAAGCTATCAACTAGAAAATCACTTCAGTACTGTAACATTTTTTTTACAAACAAACTTTGTGAAGTCGGAGATATTGAAAAAAAATGTATAAATCCCTCTGGTAATAAACAATGAAATTAAAATCCAGGCAAAATTAAACTTGAAGAGATTAATGTTCCTTTTCATATTTTGATGACAACTATAAACATAATGTAATTTTGTGAATTTACAGCTTTAAAATGCAAACTGATACCCCACAACGGTGCAATTTCAGTCACAAAGCAAACAAGTCCTTTTTATTCTAATGTCCCCACAGATAAATTTCTCAGTAGTAATGAAATGGCTTTGAGTTCCTTAACTACCATTTAAAATAATGCAGAAACCAGTAAGTAATCTATAATTGAAAGCCTGTTGTATTTAAAATATATTTAGCAGCACACTGATAATTGTTGCATGTCATCTCAGACACCTAAATAGAAAGTTTGGAGGATTCTTCTCCAAAACCATTTTGTGAAGTTCTGTGGCTTAAAGTGCATATTTCTTTTTCTCAGTCCTCTGAGATAGAAACACTTTAGTGGCAATAACCTTGTTTAGCCTTTTGAAAAGCCTTTAACTAGCCTACAAGGACTGTGAGTTCACTGGAGGGTAGAAGAATATGGAAATCCTGGAGGAACAGTTGGAATATGATGACCTGGGGCAAACTGGGGTGAATTGGAGAGCTCCTTCACAGAAAGAAGGAATATCTTGCATTATTTGGTTTGTATACTGCACCCCCCAAACTGTGCACACACACACAGTTGAAAAGAAGGGAAATCAAAAAAGGAGCAAGACAATTGTGAGAGAAGGTACAATCTGAAGTGCTCATGCACTTTATGGAACTTGAATTGAAAGTCAAGTGGCAAGGGACAACTCATGCTCTTTTCTTCAGTGCCGTCCCTGCAGTCACAGTGCAGGCTTTTCACAGTAAGATTAGCAAGATTATTCCCTTGTTGAGTGAAAACATGAGCTTTCTATAAATAATGAACACAATGTCTCCACCTGTTTTCACATGTAGAAATTGTCCTAAGTTTGCCCTAGCTGTTGTTTTCTCTTTAGATTTCCTCTACAGAACGTTTAGTGAAAAATGGGCACTTCATCTCCACTCTGTCTGTAATTCTTTTCCATTTTAATTACGCTTAAGGAAACTTAATGATCAGATCTCCATATTTCTGAAGTCAGAATTCTTCTGCTATTTTTAGATAAAATGCAAATAAAAAAGCCATTCTAGAGCTTTTCCATCTATATTCAGCCTATCTGCAGAATATAATGCTAAAGGGATATTTTAAATCTATTTTCCACAGTGTTATCTTTTTTTCAGAAATCAGTTCTCAGAAAGAAGCACAAATGTGCATAATAATCCACTAGTGTGAGTAACCAGTCAAAACAATTAGGAGTGAACAATGTCATGTCGTTGCCATAGAAGTGACACAGTCATGCTGCAGACTAACAGGTTTCAGAAAGCTCTTCAGGGGATTTCACAATTTAAGGCCTTTTTCCCACCGAAATTATACCAAAACCTGCATTAACTTTGCAGAAATGGGTCTGGCCCTCTGCCAGCTGCTGAGTGGGTCTGACAAGGAGAGGGGAGGAGACACCACGGCAGGAGCTACCAAGGGCAGGGAGGAGACAGAGCTTTGGTTCTGCCACTTGATTGCAATTAAATCCATTGATCCTTGTTAGCAGTTGAGGGATTTTGCAGCATGTTGCGCAGAGAGATAATGAATTGGAAGAAGAGAGTCTGTGAGTGGCACGTTCAACATCCCCAGCACCACAGGACTTGCCTTGAAGGCAGGAATCACGTGTGGGACACTGGGGAAGATTTTGGCTTGACTCAAGTGTGTCAGGTGTCAGCACTGCTGGGGTTTCCCCTGGAATCAAAGAATCACAGAATGGTTTGGGTTGGAAGGGACCATAAAGGTCATCCAGTTCCAACCCCTGCCATGGGCAGAGACACCTTCCACCAGCCCAGGTTGCTCCAAGCCCTGTCCATCCTGGTCTGGAGCACTTGCAGGGATGGAGCAGCCACAGCTTCTCTGGGCAACCCGTGCCAGAGCCTGCCCAGCCTCACAGTTAAGAACTTCCTAACATCTAATCTAAACCTAACTCCCTCCAGCTTAAGGCTTTCCCCCTTATCCTATCACTCCATGTCCTTATCCAAAGCCCCTCTCCAGATCCCTTCTAGCCCTTTAGGTACTGGGAAAGTCTCTAAGGACTCCCCAGAGCCTTCTCCTCTCCTGACTTTGGCAATTCCCTGGGAGCCAGCCTTGCTTAGTCTCTCTCTGGGGCTCACTCACCTTTATTCTGGTTTCCCAACTAATGAACACATTGCTAGTCCTATCAAGAAGAAACATATGCAGTCCTTGCCACTGACATCCACACCAAAATATTTTTAAATGCGAGATTATAACAGCCATTAAATATTTAGTATTAAGTAACCTGCGGGAATTTTAATGTATTCTACTTGAAGAGAATACGTAAAGTAATGATAAAAAGGTGAAAAGAAACGCAAAAGCTGGTTCATCTGAAAGCATGTAGCCATTTTCAGTTGTATTTTATATATGAACGCATAAAATTTATATGGAAGAAATTAAATGTATAAAATGATTTATAGGTGGATTAAAAAGGCTTGCAGTTTTTTTAGTTTCATACATCTTCATGGAAACAGTTATAAATCTCTGGAACTTAAATTGCTTATCCAAGTTCTACAGAAACAACATAAACAGAGCAAGCAATTATCTGTAATAAACTTTTTCTTTAATATCGTGGCATTCTTTTTTTAAAAAAAAACTTACATATCATAATTTATTTTGTGCTGTATTAGATTTTACTTGCTAGGCTCACTTTTTTTTTTTATTTTACAGTTGTGCAGAAATTCTCATCTTCCTGGTAGGGTGACCCAGTCATTAAGTGTTAATAAAATAATAATGCAACATAATCTGTCCTTCTGGAAATTTATATATATATATATATATATATATAAAATGTTGTTTTCACCATCTGTAAAAGCTGATTCAACCTATTTTAAAAATATACCTGAAACTTCAGGAGTGGTTTAGGCTGGATAACCCTGGTGGTTTCCATTGCCATCTGGGGCTTCCTTGAGTCATTGTCTCTTTGTAGGATGCTGTAGATGACACGACAGGTATTGAAGTACCAATGTTTTCAGTATGCATTATGTTAATCCAATATCAGCCTCTCCTTAAGGGAAGTGCTGTGAATTTTTCTCTGGAGGAGTATTTTTTCCTTAACAGATTGGATGATGGCTATCTCATACAAGGCAGCTAAATTTCAGTGATGTAAATCCCACCCTGAGTCTGCGCACAAAACAAGAGAAACATTTAGGGGTAAGAGTGAACAGTATTATTAGGAAGACAGAGATGCCATATGAATCACAATTCCTATTTGTGCAGTGGAAGAGCATTTCCTGAAAGCAGGTTCTTCATCTTGATTTCCCAGAGCTGATCCTCACAGAAGACCCAGGGAAATACCTTCAAAAGACAAGCCAGGAACTAAAAGCTTAGAAGGCGACCAGATAATATTAACCTGTAAAAGCTCTGGTTTTACAGTACATTGCAATCTCCCTCTCACCCTCTCTACAGTGCTAAGCACCTTCATATTTCACCCAAACTAGGGTGATGGTCCCTTGTCCCCTGTTAACAGCCCTCCCTGCACCAATGTGCCATCTCCCTACTCTGCCACAAAGTGATTAACACAATTAGGTTGAATTATGAGCTCTTGGGTCTGACCTACATTAGGCTGAATTCTGTTCTTCTTGTCAGACTGACAAAGGCAGTCTGGCTTGAAAGTCTATCTGTTTTCCAATTACATTAGTTGGTTTAATAAGGGATATTACTTTTCCTTACAAAAGATATTTCTCTTAACGTTAAGTAATTCATTCACTCACAGAAACATTGTTGGTATTTCATTAACTCGATTCCCTTAGACTTGGTGAAGGGCACATGGTAAAATGTCATTTGGATATCACTTCCCCCCCTCTTCCTCTTCCCTGGCTGAGCTACAGCCCTGCTTTGGTGCCAGGGACTACTATAATGTCAGATTTTGGGTGCAACGAGCTTGAACTGTTTTCCAGCCCATTTGCCAGGTCCGACCCTCTCTTGAGGTGCCCTCATCCAGCTCTGATGAACTGAGTCACATTCACAGGTTGAGTTGGTGAGATCTCACAGCATTGGCTCATTTCCACTCTGCCCTCCTGCAGAAAGGCTTTACACTGCCCCTCAGTGAAGTGAAGGCTTTCACCATTCCCGTCTTAGCATCCTCCCATCAACACGGAGGGGGCAGGGCAGAGAACAGGCTCCTTGATATGAAATAGCAGAATCTCTTTTTACTCCACAGCTCAGTCTATTCTGACTTCTTTCAGGCAGGGCGAGTCCTGCCATTTCACTGCAAATGCTCTGCACAGAAAGTACATGTACATTAAACCATTTCTGTGACCATGGTTGACTTCCACTCTGCAAATAAATGGGAGTAGAGAGCTCCTCTCCCCCAGGAGCTGCTGTCTGCTGGAAATTGAGAGTGGCAGGATATGCAGATGAAACACTTCTTCCTCCCCACCAAGGTAGGAAAGCAGAGATCTCCTTACCCTTCCCAATTTCAGGTCAAGGAGTTTCGACACACACACAGCAAATGGGAAGATGTGTGCTTAGGTAACTTCCAACCTTCAGAAACGTTTTCATTTCAAATTCTGACTTCCTGCCATGCACATATTCTTCTGTAAGCAGACTCTGAGGCAATTTATTAACAACTCTGGAGGAGTGATATCTGCAGAATCTGTTTTTCAGCTTTTGACAGCTGAGCAAGGCTAATGTTACTGTTTCAGAGTGTCATCATGGGTGCAATGTATATTCTGTATATTCAATGAAGTGTCCTTTGAAGGTGCAAAGGAAACAGCTTATCTGAGGCAAAGAGCTAAAAAATCCCATGCTACTATTTTAGATCATTTATCAGCACATAGGGAAAAAAATATATGAGGAAATAAAAGCTAGCCCATATTTTCCAAAGAAGATTTTTTAACCACAACCTACTGTAAGTTTTAAGCTCTGTCTCTTTCTGATTCTACTTAAGTAAATATTTTAGTAGAATGTAGTGCATTTCAACAACAACAAAAATCTATTCTTTCGCATTTTGACTTTCTAAAATACTAATTAAAAAATAAAAATTAAACAATGAAGACATTTCTATGGTCATGAAAGCTAAAACCCCCCAAATTTCAGACCTGAGCTCTGAAATGAGGTGTTTTAAAGAAATATTCTAAATATTATATAAGGGAAAGTTACAGAGGTTTTCAGGGAAGAAATAAAGAGAATTTTGATCACATTAGGGATTTAAAATGAATCATGAAAGTCTTAACATTGTTCTTGAACCTTCCCAGAACAGAGGTCTTCCTTGGATGAATGTTACAAGGAGGGTGGAAGAAGAAGCTCGACTAAAGTAGGATTGACATGCATGATGAATTACAGTTCATTAATCCAATTAATGAGTAATTCCAGAAGCTTTAATCCCAGATAAAGCTCTTTATCATAGCTCTGTTGGCTAGTGCTGCTCTAACTAAGAGCCTGTCAGCAAATCCACTGTAAACTTCTATTGTATAGAAGCCTGCCATGCACTGCCATAGCTTTTTTGGAAATATTTTGTCCAAAAAAGTAATGAGAAATACAGAGAAAGCAGCAGTCTACCCTTAATTGACATTATAAAACTGCTCAAGGTACTTTTAAAAAGACACAGGCCAGTTGAACGTGACATCAAATATTGAGAAGTGCTCTTGGGTTAGGAGGCAAAGGTATGTTCCTGTCTCTGATGTCATCTGTGTGCATGATTTCTTTGTGCATGTCCTATTGACTGATGGGAGCCAGTAAAGTATAATGAGGGGTTTTGGAAACAATCTCTGTTCTATTTTCACTCTCTCTAATTTTCTGGTGTCACTATGTAAAAGTGCTCCCAAAGATCATTTCTGCGCACTTCAGAAACACAATCCCTTCTCCGCAAATCTCACAAAGAGGGATAAAGAAAGGGAATAAAGAGAGGGAACAATATGAGTTTATTCACTGGTTGCCTTCATTCTCTGCAGACAGCACAGTAGAATAGAGCACATAAGAGGGAGTTAAGTATGAGACAAGCACGTGAACTTCTAGTGTGTGCTCAAGAAGGTCAAACTATGGATTAAAATATGCATATCACACGATGATGGGACTGAAAACGCCTGGGCCTTCACTGAGACCCTTCTGAAAAATCTCAGGTTGACAGCTCTGGCTACTGCTGTGCAGGGATTTTGATTTGGGGACTACCTGGCTATTCAACACTATGACCATAAATTAATTTGGTTTAATGATGGAGAAGACTTGCAGTACCTTGAGAGTGTGTGCAATACACCCAAAGATTGTTCCTTGCTGATTTGAGCAGCTGTGTCAGATCATCTTCCACATTCTCAGATAGTAAAGGCTGCATTCCCAAGACACAAGATGCTGCTCTGATGACTATTTAAGTTAAAGTGCCTCCTTTCTGATGTTGCCAAGTTGCCAGTTGTGGGATGATGACAGCTCACACCCAATTACACACAGTGATTGATTCATATTTCTTGGTCAGTGACTTTGAAGCCTTCTGCAACAACTTTGCACAATGACCCTTCATTTCAAAGACCAAACAGGATGATTAGTGACAG
>JAWWMO010000178.1:4897310-4927233 GCA_035047845.1 Dendrocincla fuliginosa
GTGACTTTGAAGCCTTCTGCAACAACTTTGCACAATGACCCTTCATTTCAAAGACCAAACAGGATGATTAGTGACAGGTGAAAACAAGAGTCAGAATTTCATGCATGTCAAAACTACTTTTAACCAGTCTCTGTCTGTAACAGTGGTCCTGAACTGGAAGAAACTGCAATCACTCCATCACAGAGAAAAGATTTGATGGAAACAAGCAACTGCAGCGACTATTGGAGCACAATTGTCTCAACAGTACTTGCATTTAGCAAAAGCAACATCACAACTTGAAATCAAAGGCTAAATACTTGTGCCACCTATTGATAGAACTTCAGATTTCGGGAGCTTGAAAATGAAGTGTAAAACAGGAGCTTTGATGAAGACTGATTGTACTTCAGTGTGGCAAAGCATATTATTACAGCTGACTGGTCTCCACTTATGTGTTTGAATCAGGGTCACAAAAGAGTGTGTTATTTAAAATGGTCTTTTACCCTATTAAAGCCATAATGGCTTTTTGGTTAAACTCCTAAAGGTTCATCCAAAGGGAATGCTACATCCTTCAGAAAGCACAACAGCCTGTAGAAAGGAAATAGACTTGATCCACACGGCTTGGTCTTGTTGTGCAACTATAATCATGACTGCATGATGCCTGACCAGGAGAAACAACGTGTGGACCAGTATTTGACTAAGGAGAACAATGCCTGTATTTGTTTTAGTGACAACCACATCTGCAAGCATTCAGAAGCACCAGGCAGGTCATGCTGAAAATCATTCAGCAGAAGGGAAAAGAGATTGCAATGAAAGTCATTGTGATCTTCAGGGTCCCTCAGGGCAGTGCTGGCTGTCCCCTGCTGCTGGTGGGGCTCACACCATATCCTCAGTGCAATTCCACTCCCCAAAGGCCAGAGCTGCCAGCTCACTTGGGTCTGCAGAGGACGGAAGAAAAGGAAGAACCCACCTCTGCAGACCCATGAGAAAGAGTAGAGGTTCCCTGGGAACATTTCTGCAGGGTGGGACTCACTGTTGGTGCCGATGCATTCGCTGGGTCCCAACTTTCTCTCTCTTTCTGGGGATGCCTGGGAGACTTCACACCCACAGGCCTCCCGTGCAGCAGCAGCATTTCAGGGAAAGAGGAATTCTAAAACGTGGCAAATGACAGGACCTGCAAGACTTTGAGTTTGAGTGATACAAAACTCATTGTGCCAGACAACCACAGTGCATTCCATACCCTGAGAGGGAGTAGGGAAGTGAGGGATGGCAAGCGTGTGCACTTAGAGGGGCAGAAACCAAGAACAAGAGAAAAAAACTAAAACCCATAAAAGCACAAGATTGAGACAGAAAGGGAGAGAAGAAAAATCACCAAAAATAACGTGGGTTCTTCAGTGTGGGTAGAAGACAATCTAACAATATTCTTCCAAATGCTTTTAAAGCTGAATGGGCATTTATATTTGTTTTCTTGCACTTTCTGAAACTTCAGTGGTAAAAGCTGTAAACAGTTACTCTCCAAGAAGCAAACCAAATCCACCCTGTTCAGACTTTCTGATATGCTACTGCTTGTAAACTTCCTTAAAAAATGCCTTTTGCAACTAAGGAACTTGCCACATGTTTGTAAATGGGAAATTAAAGATAAGAAATCCCAAATAAAGTGAGTTTACTTGCTATTTGCATTCAAAGCACTTTGCAGCTATCAGTCAATTACCTCAGCGTGTCTTCTTGCCGTCCCCGATGGGGCTGAAAAATGCAAGCTCACAACTTCTCTGTGAGATAGATGTTATTAAACCATTTTTCAGAGCTGGAAACAGAGAGGCAGGAGAGGTGGGTGGGTCACCCTGAGTCATGGTGGCAGAGCTGGAAAATAGACCTCTAGTCCAGATTATAAACCAAGACATGGGGAAGTTTTTTTCAACAGATGTTTCCACCTCAGGATTTTATAAACCTCCATCATACAGGTGAATTGAAATTGCAGCATCTCCAGACACAATATGACTCCTACTACTCACAAAACACATTTTTCTTCTTATGATAATTATAATAAAAATATTTCTTCTCCACTGCTTGGGTAGAGGAATGTCTGTGTTCTTCTAACTGGACTCCTTTTTTTCTCAGGCAGGGCTGGGAGGAGCAGTGGGAGGACAGGGGTATGGTCTGGTGGTGTTTATCAGTTCCAGTTGTCAGCTTACAAGGTGTTTGGTGATGGACGTGCCCAGCTTTCACTGCTTGCACTGCTGGCAGATTGTATGATTCCTCTTTATTGCCTTTTTGGCTTTTTCCCTTAAAAACAAACAAACAATCTACTGTTCCCTGGGTAAGGACAGGTAGTGTTTTTTATATCCAGTACGGAATCCATCCTGGGACACTCATTTCTGCTCTGATTCTGATGATAACAACAGCACTTCTCTTCTATGAGCAGTCATTCACTCTGTTCTTGCTACCAAAGCATTATATATGTTATTTCCTATGTATATTTAAACCATATTTTATTTATGATTTTTTTTTTACAATGGCAGTTCATTTTGTGCCCGGGCAAAAGTGTTTTGGAGTCAGAGGAAGATTTGCTGTTTTGCATTAATTATCAGAGTGAGCTGCACAGTTTTTTCTCCCCAGCAATGCAGGGAAGAACATTCAAGGAATATTTGGATCCCTTTGCTCAAATGTCAGATAAATCTTTTCTAATGAAAGGTTTTAAATAGTTAAATAGAATGGATTCAGATTTTTCAGTCATTAGAGAAGTTCTTAATACAAGATCGCAATTTTTCCCCTGAATACCATGGTGATGTGAGTCTCCTGTTAAAGACTAAGGATGAAGTAATTAAAAAAGGCTAAGTGACCTTGAAAGTCATGTCTTCCTGAGTGTCAATAGGGGCTGTGCACATTAATTAGTGGTTTTCAAACTCTACTCTTAATATTTACCAAATCAGAAAAGCTTTCCCTCAGTCAATCAAGGGCAGGACTGGCTGGCCTGTGACTATTGAAATATTTGCCTTTATCTTGATTTCTTTAGACATGATTTAATTTGCAAAAATGCATTTAATGTTTCATTAAAGAAAGCCCATTTGAAAATATTTGTTTATTACAGCTTCATTTGAAACCATGCTTATGAATAACAGATTCAATTGCCAGCACTGCAGGGTAGTTTCTTCTTATCAATGACAGAAATGTGAGAAAAAGGACACAAAAAATGATATATTAGACAGGACATTAGTTCAAAGGTTGCAAATGCAACTAGTTACATTTTATGAATCATGACTATAACCAAATCTTAATTTTAGTATGACTTAAAAAAAAAAAAATCTTTGTTTTCATTTAATTTAATTAAAAAAAACCTGCAAAGAAGAGGTTGGTTAAGCTTTACATTTATTCACTTTTTGTTAATAAAGGAAGAGTGAAATGTCTGAAAAATGCCTATAGATAGCAAAGAGAAAATTTTAATAGCACTGTCTATTTTATTGATAAATTATTTCAGAAATCTCATAGTCAGGAAGAGTGGGGACTAGACTAGACTAGACACTGAGGAAACAAGAGGCAAAACAATCCCATGCTAATACAAAAGTGAACAGGGTGAATGTTTTCCAGCAGTTTAATGCTTGGCCTGTAAGTTATTGTAACCAAAGAACAGAGAAAATATCTTGTTGAGATTTGGTTGGGTCTTTCAATATTATTTTATTAAATTAGGGTGTGATTACATTTCTATGAATGTGCAGTAAATAATTTTAAATAAGGAACTTTAATATATTTGTTCTTTACCTAGAATAAAGGTTGATCAGAATGTATTTGTCGACTCTGAAGACAAATAACCTTGTCAGAGGGTGCCTAATTGCCAACCAATACCATATGTGCTTACAGAGACTGAAATATGCTCTTATGTCCCTAAATGTATCTCAAGCCAGAGTCAAATTGTGATTCTCTGGTAGCATTTGCCTGCCTACCTCTTCTAGAGGCTTGGCTTACTGCTTGGAAAAAGTGCCCTGCTTCAGTTCCAGCAGGTGGAAATCCAGCTGTGAAGGGCTCCTGCAAGGCACTGTGTCCCAACACAGCGCACTCTGAGTGCAAGCTCAGACACTTTCCCCACACAGGGCTCCAGCTTTGATGAGCCATTGATTCTGCTCCAAGTAGAGGGAAAGAATGACATTTTTTTGCTTCCATCATACAGAAGTTGTTGGGCAGATGGTCCATAACCAGAGTATTGTGTTGCAATGCTCAGCAGGAGCTGGGGAGGCATCCAGGGCAGATAGAACTTGTTTATAAATTTACTTTAGCTTGGGCCAATACTTATGCAGCTTCTCTTGATCAACCCTGAATTTCAACAGGTTTTCACTAGAAATCCAAGCTGAAGAGGAATAGGTAACATTGTGTGAGCAAAAGTATTTTCAGTAAATTGTTTGTAAAGCATAGTAAGATAAATTTTAATTATATATTCCCCTACATTGCAAGAGTTCCAGCACAATGCTGGTCCAAAGACCAGCTAGATGCAAATGAGTTTTCCTCACCTCATCATCTAAGCTAGGTAATAATTTCTGAAGATTTTAAATGGAGACAATGAGCATTTACACTGGGACTGCTTGAAAACAAGCAAGTAAGTTCAAGCACATGCATTTACTTACCCTTTCATGCACATAAATTTAATTTAATCTTGACAGTTCTTAACAGGATTAAGTTAAGGATCACCAGCTTGTATGGGGACTGGGTCTCAAAATGCCATCAAGAAATAAAGATCCTCATCCTTGCCTTAGAATGCAGTATAATATAAGAGCACTACTTTTCCACTACAGTAGTAGCATTTAAGCCATGCCTTGTAGTTGCTTATTTCTTTGGTGTCACACACACACACATGTGGTATTATTGATATTTTCATACATTATCTTAGTTAGTCCCACTCTGACATATTTATTTGTTGTACTTGATTTTTAAAAATATATATAACTATATAGTTATGAATGAAGTAGCTTTAAATCAAATAATTTTGATCTGATAAAGGTAGTGCCAATATTATCCTACTCAAGCACTTGTGACAACTGAAAGACATTTGCCAGAAAGGAAGAACACAACTGCTCTCAAGCTTCTACTCTTGCATTTTGAGCAGCTCAGAAACAGTTATCTGAGACAGGAAATTTTATTAAGAAGTCAATTATCATCTTAGCTTGAAAATATATTTTATAGTACCCACAATTTTAGTGGTTTGTTTTTGTTTTTGTTTTATAAAGATGTTTCACCATCTCCTATTCACATCAGTTGCAGATTTTGGATCAAAGGTGATTAGAGAGGGGCGAGTAAAACCCTGATCCAGCTTTGCACCCCCAGAAATGTTCCCAGGCAAGTCTGAACTGAAGTGACCTCCAGGTCCACAAGACAACCTCTTAAATATTTTAATAGGGCAGCCAAGGACCAGCTGTTGCCCATGCTCAGATGATGCCACCATATCTAAGCTGATTTTATACCCCTGAGCAGGCAGGCCCAAGGAAGTTTAGAAATGTCATTTAAGCTGCCTCTGAAGGTCATCTACTCCAGCCTGCTTGAAGCAGGATGATCATCAAGACCAGAAATAAAAAAATGGCCAGGATGATCACCAAGATCAGTAATGATTCCATCCCCTTCTGGAAAGACTGTGCAATCAACACTGGATTACTGAGAGCAAGCATGTAGATGAGAGAGAAAAAGTGAGTTTCCCAGCCTCTTCCCCTGTAATGTTACAGCTGAGAGCTTAAGCCTTTTGCAATGAGCCAACTGCAGCCTTTCTATAAATCACATCCTTCGCCCACTAACCAGCTGCATTAAAATTAATAAAAATGGGAAGAGTAGGTCTTAGATTAATTAGCAATTGAGTGTGCACTACACTTTTATTATCTGTAGATATTAGGCAGTTGCAAGAAGATCTGTTTAGTGCATAGCACACAGCCAAGAACCAAAGGTATGCATCTATACATTTCATAAATTTATATTGCACTCTGTGCATATAGAGAACTGCTGGTTGCATGTACCAGGCATTCCAGCACTGAACAAAACTGCTGCTATGAAATTACGGTTTGCAATTTACCTTTCCAGAAAATACCCCTCTAAGCAATGTCCAGGTTTCATTCCGGCTCTGTGTTGTCTCTAATTTTCCAGCTCGTCTGAACGAAGCAGAGGAAGGTCAAGTGAGTGGTCCAAAGTTCCACAGCCACTCCAAGGCTCAGCTGGCTCCTCGGGCTTGCTGAATCCCTTACACCACACACTCTCTTTGCACCACACAGCATCCCACAGGGAAATGATAGAAGAGGATAATGAGATTGCCAATTATTTTTCTCTATTAAAGACAGTGAGATCGCCAGTTATTTTGTCTCTATCAAAGCTTTATGATTTAGTGTTTCTTATGTTCTGGTTTTAATTTAGAAACCTTCTAGGCTGAGGCTGCCTAAAGCATAGACTTAAGAGAGGCAATACCACAGAAGTACTTGAAGTAATAGACAGTACCTTCCACTTCATCATTATCTTCTTGCCACAGCTATATTTGTTTTGTATTCTCCCTGATCTGAGTTTGTGAAATTGAGTTCTTGACTTGGATGAAGCACTGCAGAAGACACTTTGAAAGCACACTGACATAGAGATGGAGAGCAGGAGTCCATTCCCCCAAAATCAGCTATAAAACTGCCTTCAATCAGCGCAGGGTGAGGCAGGGAAGGGCTCGGTGCAGCGGCGCACCACTGGTTGCACTGACCTCTTTCAGTGGGCTTGAAAGCCTGTGTTTGAGGAAGACAGACTCCATCCTGCTTTGCCATCAAACTGAGGTCAGGCAGAGCTGCTGCAGGCTGCAGGATCTGACACTGAGAGCAGCTAATTCTTTTTTTTTTTTTTTTGGTAGGCTGATCACATTTTTCAAGTGCAAACGTTGAAGCACTTTGAAAACGAATTGCATATAAGCAATCTAAATAAATTAAGATCTGCAGCTTACTGGTATCCCAGTATTTTTAATGTAATTAATAGCATATCGAATGGATTGCTCTTCTAAGGTAGAGAGATGGCTGTTATCTACCACAAATGCTTTTTTGTTACGTGCTAGGTTTTCTGAAGGTCAACCATGCTGTGATGTGAGTGGCTGTTGCAAATATTAGATATTTCTACCCTGTACTGTTCCTGTTTTTATTATGAGAATTGCATAAATATTCAACCTTTGACTTAGTTTTGACAAAAAAAGATGGTGTGTTGCCTACACTGACACAGAAACTGCAGCATGGGGGAAAACAGAAAACTGATTTTGTTTTCCATTCACTGAAACTGTAGGGTGAAATGACTGTTTGAGAGGTTAAATCCCAGTTTGAGTTGCAAGTCAAGTGAAACAATGAAAAATTGTGCTTTGATGAGTCAGATTTAAGAATGTTGCTGTAATGAAGCATAATTATAATGACAGAAATTAAGGACAGAATTATGATAATTGAAAACTCTGTTGTGGCAGATTTTAAAAGACCCTGGAGTTCTGGGGCTGTTAAACATTACCATTAAAATCCTGGTAATTAGAAATACTTGACAAAGGATGGGTGAACATTTAGTAGAACAAAACCTTAACTATTAGTTTCTGATAATCCTGTTAAATTGCATACTGCACCCATGTTTAAGTCTCCTTAAGTGACTGCTTGATGGCAAAGTTGGTTTCCAGCATCTAAACCTTCCATCTTAATGTTTTAGAAACAGATTTAACCAACCAGAAAAAAAAAATAGGGAAAGAAAGAAGAAAATACTAGCAAAGCTCTTGTACTTTAACCCACTGCTTTAATCAAGCACAGACAAGATATATGAAGGTCTAACTCCCATGAAAGTTAGCTTGTGATCCTCTTCTTTGCATTGTATGACTGAAATGTCCTAGTTCCTATACAGCTCTCTGAAGTTCATTTCAGGCTGAGCTCGTGTCTGTACGATGGGCATTATTCTACTCTCTTTGGTGAATTTTTTGTGTGCTTTTTCTCTAAGTAATGGAGCTGTTTATATTTTCTATTTGGAGAGATCTCCTTAGTTTATCTTTCCTTGGGTTACAAGAGAAGCTGCTTCTGATCATCCACGTAGAGATCAAATGCAGTGAAAGGTCATCCAAAAGATCAAGGACATGAAAGAGTCAAAGGTAATTTTCCAACTGGTATGTACCAAGACAGGTAAGACTTGATTAGTTTATGGATTATTTTCAACCACTTGAAAATGAAGTGAGTTGAGTCCTGGAACACAAAGAAGAAAGAAATTGCTGGACTATTCTTAAAGCTAATTTAGTAGAATTTGCCACTTGAGCAGCAAGCAGCATCCATTATATTAGGAGCAGTGTGAGGTCCAACCCCATAAACCCACAGTCCTGGCAGCCCCAGTGAAGAAGTCATGGTGTCCACAGCAACACACTGCAGAGTGAGGTGTTTCTTCTCCTCAGCTCCCACCCTGGCACTGCCGAGGACACAGACCAGCTGGGTGTGACTGATCCTCTTTGTGTCACCACTGTTTTACCTCCACATCACAAACCTTGTTTCCCCCGCAAAGAGCATCTGCTCTCTGCATGACAGGTTTTTAATGTGCTGATTTATCATTGTCAGGTACAGGATTTTTATTGCTGAATTTTGAATATTGTATTTAAAGCTCCTTTTTTTTTTTGATTACACATATTTTACATATAAATTGCTTTATATTACATAAAATGTACTTCTCGAGCAGTCTCATTCTCAAGTCTCTTACATTTTGATACCTTCCTCTGCATGGCTAAATGGATGTGAATGTTGTCTGCTTGGGATAACTGCAACCCAGGCTACAGCTCTGCAGTAGCAATTCCCCTTTGCTTGGGCATGGAATGTTCTGTTTGAGGAAACACAATTTTGGGTTCTGACCCCAAATTTCAGCTGTATCTGCACAGTGGGTGGCTCAGAATCCTGAGATTTCTGAGAGGAGCTCAGAAATGCCACTGCCAGCTCTGAGCAACCTGGCTGGACGTTAAGTCATGGAGCTCAGGAAAAGCACTGCTGACATGGAACCATTTCTGCCCTCCCAGGGAAGGGGCAGGGAATATGAAAAACAGCTGGTGGGCCCTCTGTGAGACAGTGCAACCACAGAAGCCCTCATCCCTGGAAGCTGTCAGACCCTAAAGAGTGCTGAGGGGATGCTGGCTCCTGTCCTTGGAGCAGCTCAGTGGTGAGCAGGTTTGCAGTCACGCTCTCTGGGAAAGATCAGCTGCTGTTTGCAGCCTGTGGCCCCAAGGAACTGATGATCTGGTGTGCCTCATGTCTCTGCAGGGCCAGGAGAAGAAGGATGCAGCAGCAGCCTGAGACTGACTGCCTGGAGGGGGTCAGGCTGGCTCTGCCTCCCACCCACACCCAGCAACGGGTCTCGCTGGGATGGGGGACATCGCTAGAGATATGAAAAGGGCAGCAGCTGAGCTCATGATGAAAGGGAGGAAGAAATAATCTTATCAAAAGTATGTTGGCATAGATACGTGCCTGTGCTGGACTCTGTTTCACTCTAGGTCATTAAGGGTACTCGTATCAGAATTTGCTTTTACTCTTAGATTTTGCTGAAGGTGTTCCAATATCCAAGAAACAGGTTTTGTCCTAAACATTTGTAGATAATATGAAATATTCATAATCAGTTATTGCTTTCTTAGAACTGTAATATGGAAGCACTGAGACCTAAGCAAGTATGACAAATTTCTGTTCCTGCCGGCATCAGAAAAACTACTTGCATCATGTTTCAGACTTTGAGTTCATATAAAGTATTCATGAAGATACATGCCAGCTCACTCAGTACGGGGAGCAGCTCAAAAATTCTGCACTGAAACATGACATTCCTCAGATATCTGGGAAGTCTCAAGGTATTGTGTCAGCCCACAATTGATTGAATATCATCAAATGAGCAGCCAAATTTCTCAACCTGCCTTTGGATGATCATTTCCAGCTGGTGACCAACCATGTCACGTTGCAATGGCTGTAGCAGTTTTTGAAGTAAGCAAAAAGGTTAAGTACAATTTGACCTTATAGAAAGGGATTCCTAAAAATGCTCTTTCCCCTCTCTAGCTCCCATCCAAAGGCAGAAACACCATCAAATTAGTCCTTTGTGGGATCTTACTCCATGACAACCAAACAGCCAGGAGACGAGGTGCTGTTTGCAGATGTGGCCAGTAGCTTAGGGAGGAAAAGGACACAATACAGGCTGCCAAAAAGAGAGTCAGCAAATCTAATGAAATAGCTGCTCAGCAAGGGCAGGACCGAAGAATAAAATGTTACAAGAATGAAAAAGAAAGGGACAGCTTATTACTGGAAAAGAGCATATGCAATTAGGTTATTCTACATAAGCTGTAGAGAAGACTGGAAATCCTAGAAGGAGGTAGTGACACTACCAGGTCATGGCTAGAATGCAGCTTGTAGGAGATTGAAACTTCTGGAAAAGAGATCTTTCAAAGAAATATTTCTTCTTGCTTGTGAGAAGGGGATCTTCCTCCCGTCACCAGGATTTCATCAAGGTAACTGTAAAAATGTTTAATTTTATATATCATAGAATTATTTGGGTTGGAGGGGTCCTTAAAGCTCATTTTGTTCCAACCCCCCTCCCATGGGCAGGGACACCTTTCACCAGACCCGGTTGCTCAAAACCACATCTGACCTGGCCTTGGACACTTCCAGGGATGGGGCAGCCACAGCTTCTCTGGGCAACCAGTGCCAGGACCTGCCCACCCTCACAGGGAAAAATTTCTTCCTAACATCTGATCTAACCCTGCCCTCTGTCAGTTTGAAACCATTCCCCCTTGTCCTATCACTACATGCCCTTGAAAAAAGCCCCTTTCCAGCCATCTTCTAAGTCCCCTTTAGGTACCAGAAGGCTGATATCTATCAGTAACATTTTTTTCCTGCAAGAAGGAGTATCAGGATGCTGCAGGAAACAACCTGTAAGTGCAGTTCTGTGAGCTGTGAAATCCTGAAGCAACTTTTCCCATCGTTGTTCGGTGCAGCCTGGCTGCTTCCCAGGGAGCGCAGAGCAAAGTAGTTGAAATAACACCACCATCTGCTGGGCAGCTGGTAAATCCAGGCAATGAAGAGCTCCTTCAGAGAGGAAAGTGTGTGTGACTCCCAGGCACTGCTTCTGCTAGAACATGCTTGGTAAGCCCTCATCACGTAATTCTTCATTATTTCTCTTATTAGTGCTGACTGATGCTTTCCCAGCCTGCTTTCTATATAAGAGAGCTAAATAGATACATAATAAAAAAAACAAACAAAAAAAGAAATGTGTGCCTTGCATGGCATAAGGAGGGAAATGGGGAACATTTCTCACAGTATTTCTGTGTGGGGAGCAGCACCAGTAGAGCAGCTGTGCCCTGTAAAAGATATATTAATTTAATTCCTATCAGGATTGATATTATTTGCTCTTTCAGATCTGTTGCCTGCTCTCATGCAGCTGCACCCATCAAGCCTGTGACACAGAAACCTGGAAATAACAATGCCCACTGACAGGTTGAGGTGCATGCCATGGCCAGGTGTGGGGGACAGCATGTCACAAAGACCCAGAAATTATTGCTGGTGGATGTATTAGTCTTACTGTAGCCCCCATCCAAGGTTATTTCTGATACAAATATTTCCAGGTGATGAAAAGAGGTATCTGTGATACGTAGGTGGAATCCTGCAAAAACGAGCTGGAAACCACATGCCTACTAGTTCAGCTGACACGGGTAAGGCAAATCATCTTCTCTAGCCTGAGGCACAAACAAGGATGATGGGGCTGGTCCTGCATGAAGCATCTCCCCTGCCTTGCCAAATGACCAGAGACTTGCTAACAGCTGGATCAGTACAGAATAGCTTTTAGAGCAGCCAGAAAAAAAGGCTGAAACATGTGTCTGTTAATGTGGGGAGACAATCTGCTGGGGTCCCTTGTAAGGAACATGGGTGACAGCCCTCATGTGGAAAGACAGCGAGATTTCCTCCTGCTGCAGATGAAGAATAGCTGGAGTTATGTGAGACCTTCCCCCACTCTGTCAGCCCTTTGAGAATGTACAAACTTATAAAAGCTGTTGACACCTCCTGCTATTTCAGACCCCCCTGGCGGAAAGGAAAAATAGGATGAAGTTATTCAACCTCCTTGCACTCTCCTCACATTCACACTCACTGCTCAGTGCTACCCAAATTTCAAATGCTTTCCTTTTGAAGAACAGATGCCCAGAGGAGACACCTGAGCTGCAAAGGTTTCCTGGAGGCAGGACAGTGGCACATGCAATGAAACACTGCTGGGTGAGGATCCCGAGGCTGGATGAAGAACGTGGTCATTTTCTTACAGGATACAACGTGGAGATGGGGGAATATTCCTTAATGGAAGGCTGAGTTAAAGAACAAATTTACAACAGTTTTCCTTCTGTAAAAATCAGTGCAATAAAAGAATCGCTGGGGGTATTTAAGGTGGGTTTGTTTTTTTCTATGTGAATTTTAGATTAGATTCTGTTTAGTGCTAATGTATATTTTAACAGCTGAATGGTGGTAAATCCCTAGCCTCAGAAACCTACCTTCCCCCTCAGGCAAAAAAAAAATCCTTCCTTCTAATATATTTATTCACTTTTATTTACTTATAAATGAAAATTAATAGCATCAGATAGCCAGGGTGCAACTTTTCCATGAGTAGCAGGAGCATCAGTGGGCCCTGTGCATTTATAATGATTAAATATCATTGGTGTCTGTCACACTTGAATGAAGCTGTACCAGGAGCTGACAGTCTTATACAGAAAGAACTGGGATGACAATTTTTTATGCGTTTTTTTTTTTTCTTAACCTGTTACCTATCCCAAAGTTTTCCTCTGATTTATGCCAGGCTATCTTTATTCACCATGAGATGTATCTGCTTCAATATGGATTCTAATATGATATAGAGAATGTGGTGAATGTGGTCAGCAAGCTCACACAAAAATTATACATTCATCAGAACTATCAAGGAATTATTTTCAATAGGACAACTGAGAGCAACCACATTTTTGAATATCAGAATATCAAATGAGAGAGTATTGTAATATTGCCAAAATATTTATCAAATAAAGTAGGGAGAGGATATTTTCCGTTCAGCTGTGGAATGACCACATCTGAACAACTGGGATCCTGCAAGTGTTTTTGAACAGAATGACCTTCAGGCTGTGATGACTCTGCAAATTATACATGTCAGTAAAGGAACAGTGTTGCTTCTCCTGATGTTACTGCTTCAAAGAACATCATGCAGAGGAGGGAGACATAGTTAAATGCAGTGTTACAACTGGGTCATCTGAAATAGTTCTGTGTGCTTTGCAATTGCTTTCTTGAAAACACCAGTACCAGACTTTATTTTTATTTATTTTTTGCAAATTTTCCTTAAGCAGCTTTTTTTTATTTAAAGCATCCTGAGTATTTTGAAGTGTCAATTTAACAGTGCCATCCTATGTATTATCATCAAGGCAAGCAGCTCTAGTTAACCCTGGAAAATATTGTTTTCTGGGAATACAAACACTAATAAAGCTATTGGTGCAATAAACTAGCTTCTTTTGTATGGAGATCAAGTAATTCAGTGCTTATTTCAGAAAAGACAATACAACATATATTGTGAGTCCATTAACAGCAACAACAAATCCTTCATGGCTCTAGAGGAAGAATTAATTATTTACATGTTTCTCATTAACTTTTTACCTACTGTTAACAGTGGGTTTTTTAAAAAAAAATTCTTTCTGTCTGTGATCAAAGTTTTCAACGAGCCCATTTACAAGCAGCATATTTAGCCATTTTTAATTATTTGCAGTCTGTCACAAAATGACATTCTCAATTTGTAAGCACTGCTGAAATGCTGCAGGTATTCCAGAAATTCCTGGGAGACAAGTCTTTCTGAGAGGCCAGTGCTTTCATTCCCTGCCCTTGGATCTTGTGCAAATATATCAGATGCCACGTATCTCTCATCTCCACCTTACAAAAGAACAGCAAATCTCCTGACAGGCTTGAAGCTGCCTGACTGTACACTCATCTCTGGATCTGATGACCACATATTTCTCTGGAGTTCTGTCTCTGCCTTAGCACACCCTGGTGGCACTGTTAGTGGGATGTAAGCCAAAAGAAAATGGGCTCATACTGCTAATTTGGGGAAAAAAAATCACAAGATTTTTTCCAGCCAAACCTGGACTCGGTTTTGGTAGGGCAGTCTCGGAGAAACTTATGATAAAATGGTCTTCATATTTCATCTGAAAAACTAATAGAATCAGTACAGTTCTCAATAATTTCGACTAAAAATATATTTTTGTAACTTTTTGACTCAGATCTTAGAAAATGGAGAAAGCCAGAACTTATCCAAAGATATTTTTATTTATTCTTTGCTTTAATGAACCACTTGGACTCATGTCTCTGCAAGCTTCTACAAGTGAATCTTTTACTAATTGATTCAACTTCCAAGCAGTTTAAATAATAAATTAAAAAGAAACAAACAAAAACCAATAGAGAGGGCTAATATAATGGGAATTAGATTCTGAGATTTACTGATTCACACTGCAAAATGCACCATGCCTTCCCAAAGAGGCTGTTGATGTTCCTTTGCATCACTGTTGTGCCTTGTTCCCTCTCGCTTGTCCCCAGCACCTGGTGCCTGGCTCTGCAGGGACACGAGCCCCGCTCAGGGGCAGTAACTGGGGGTTATGCAAAGGCTGAAATTGTGGCTAGTGCAACAGTTCCTGCCCCATGGAACAGCCACGTTCTGCTCTGTGCCCCGCTCCGAACTTGAGAGGCGCCTTTGTGATGTGATTCTTTTTATCAGGCATTGCCCAGCACCAGCTGCTTCTGAGGAAAGTTCAGCAAACTTGATAATGAGCACTGGGGGAGTAACAGAAGTTTCATCTTCAGCTGAACAGTAGTTGGCTCACATCTTAAATATTTCATGTCCATTATACATTCTGTAAAAGGTTTGTGTAAGCCCTTGGTTTTCAGATTGGTATTTAGCCTGCATTAAACACACATAGCAAATTCAATGTAGTGTAATGCTATTGAGTATCACAGATTTGAGATTTATTACCAAAGGAAATTGCACTGAAATAATTTATTGGAAACAAAACAAAACCTGTGACTTGGTGATGGATGACTTTGTTCTCCAGTCTTACACCAATTATTTAACAAAGCATTTGGTACATTTGACTTTAGGCCAAACAACGATGCAAGTTGACATTTTCTAGAATATTTAAAAAAATGAACAATTTGCAACATATTAGTGAGCCTCCAAAAGAGCAAAGCACATTTAGATAGAGTTATAAAATCAGATACCTTGATAACTTAGCCAGTGGTATTTAGTCATAATTTAGCCATTGATATTGAGTCAGTTCTTCTAAGTGTGTAGCAAAATGGTGTAACAAAATGAATCATAAGCTCCATGTCCCTTAATGCTACTTATTGAGTTAACTCTTCAGCGAGATGCCATTACCTGCAGTGATTACACGCTCACAGCATGGAAGTCAAAAGCAAATCTGGCAGGTGCAAACATCTGCTTCTTTATTTATAGCTGCAGAGCAAAAGTGTCCTGTAACCCAGTCTGCTCCAACTTGGACCAGAATTTTATAAAGCCTTGGGCATGCTGGGGAAAAAAACCCCTTTCCTTCCTCCTGTGCAATTTTTTGAGAACTTATTTAGCTTCATCCAGATTTTCTAGCTGGGTAGATAAAGGGTTTGGCTAGATTTTTGAAAGTATTGTGAATGCTGAAAAGAGATTTGCAGTCCATTATTTTAGGCTAATAAATAATATTAGTCTAGTAATATGTGCTAATGGGAAACACTGTGTGAGTGTTTTATTGTGGGTAACACAGAGCAGGGCTGTGAGGTAATTCTGAAAATGTGCTTTGTGCTGCTCTGGCACCAAACTCGAACTGAAAGGGTCTGGGCAGCCCCATCAGACCACTCAGCCAAGGATGAGGGGAAGAGTTAGTCGGGATGGAACAACAAACATCACCTTTTCCACACAGCTATTAGAGAAATAGCTGCTTTAATGGGCTTTCAACCATTACAAGGTAGAATTAGAAGCTGAATTAGAGTATTCAATTAACAGGCAGTCAGCTGTGTAAAACCTATCCTGTGACACTGGTGCTCTGAAATCCAAACAGGTAAATGTTATTAAAGTCTCTAATAGAGTAAAAATGGTTTTTCTTGGGTTTATATAAATAAATAACATAACACTTTTATAAGGTTTGCTGTGATAGACCACTAATTTCATGCACCTGCATTGCATTGGTTTGAGCCACAATAAAAAATAAAACCAAAACCAGAAACATTCTCTCTCTTGTGTTTGCATTGTTTTCATGAACCTTCAAAAGCAGCAACTGCAGAGTTTTGGGTTGTTTAATAGCAAATCTCACATTGCCAATAAAACTGATAGGGTGAAAAAGCAAGTGGAGAAGGGAACAATGGGAATAACCTACCATAGGCAAGATCTGAATTTTAGGAATATCAGAAGCCAAGGTCACTGTACTGAAGGTGAAATGACCCTTAAAAGGGTGGCTAATCCAAAATAAGGTAATAAAAATGCCAAAATAAACAGCAATGGAAAAGCTGGGCAAAAAGAAAGGAATCATTCAAAAAATTGCCTGAGGGAGATCTGTGTATGGTGTGAGACAGCAACACAATTTTTTAAGAGCACCCCATTATCTACTGCCCAGAAAGTCACTTGGGTTTGTAACGTGGAGTTATGATTCCAATTTATGTGATATTTAGAATGAAGGCTTACCTTGGTGAAAGAAAAACACTTCATGAAATAAAACCTATAAACCGATTCTAGAACCTTCATTCCCTCTAAAATGTTACTGGTCTATAACAATAAATATTATTCCATTAATTTTATATTACTAGGGTTTCAAAGGCAGTGGAATTAGATGAGATCTCTTCACAAGAGATGAATTTAAGAGACAACTGTTATTTATAAGAGCTGAAATAATGTGTTTGGAGTGCTTCTGTTTTTATTTAACACCTGCTTTTCCCTCCACACAATTTTCTTCAGAAAAAGTCAGTAATGAATTGATTTTTACCCATCTCAAAAGATGAAAACTCAGAATTTGCAAAATGTCTGGTTGAGAATACTGAACAGAGGAAACCTTGTGGAACATAAATTATTGAGCTGGCTATAAATTGACCCTTAACTCCCATGAGGTCTTCCTGAGCTCTGTTGGAAACTTGCTTTTCCCATGGGGTGATGTGTATAAATCAGATTAACTTCACTGAGAGCAGTGGAGTAAATCTATCTGAGAGAACACATTTCCAGCATTTCTCTTGTTTCTGGTATTTGCAAGATGGCCACTTCGAGGTTTATGACAGCATTAGCAGTAAAGAAGCAGAGATGTTGAAAACAGTGTCTGTAAGAGGTGGGGGAGAGTCTCCCATCCATGGCTGGGTTATGCTGTTTATTACCTGTATTTCAGCAGCTCCTGTTTGACCTTCCATGGCAACACCAACCACCAACTCATACACTCCCCACATACCTTTTCTCATCTGAAGAGTTTATAATTATAGTTTAATACAGAAAGTGGAAGCTTATGAGATATACCACTTCCCTTTTCTTCTTAATGTATTCTGTAAAACCCCCGAGGAAGCCCTAGAAAGAAGCAAAAGGGAAAAGCAGGGAGCAGCAGGTCCCTGTGGATGATAGTTGAGGTGCCATGACTGATTTATAGGCCTGGAAAATATTTGCAATGCCCATATTATACTTGTTCTGGGGATAAAGAGAGGATTTAATTCACTAGTGCTATCAATCTGTTACCTTTCAAGGCAATGAATTCACTAAATTCAGTAAAGAAAGCAATTCAGCTTCATGTAGTTGTTGTTATAATATATCATTTATCATTTACTGTATGTAAGTACCAATAGCACAAACATTTAAAATCATCAAAAGAACTATAAAGAGATGAAAGAAAAAATGTTTCCGAATAAATCTCTGTCTTTTCCAAAGCAATCTACATTGTGATAAGGTTATAGAGTGAAACATATGTCACTGTGAGCTTGACACAAAATTCTTATTTGTAATTGCAAATGTTTTAACAAAATTGTTAAACCTCATTTCCTATTTGTGTATGACATAGGGAGCAAGAAAAGGGGAAACCTGAAAAGCACACTTATATGCCTTGGTTTTCTCTAGAGTGATGCAGTAAGGTTTCTCCAGGAGGTTTCTCAGAGATCCTAAAACTACATGTTATGGTGAGCATCCTATGGAGGAATCCAGCTGTCCTTCCCAAATCTAGGGGGATGCTTGTCTCTCAAAGCTGACACTTTAGACCTCATGAGATAGTGAGGAATATTCCCATTAATACTTAGATTAACCTATCATCTCTGAAAAGGAAAAATTATTTGCAACTTTTTTATTTCCTGAGTGAATGTAGAAAGGCAATTGAATCAAATTAGGGGTGTGACCTACACTGTAATAATTGCATTTCACTGCCGCTTATTTTCATTTGCCCACTAGTTAGCCATATTTTTTAAATATTTTTATACAATTTATACAACATCTTCAGTACAGATGTGATTTTTGGTTTTTTATTTACTCCTAGCATCCTTTACCTGCTCAGCAGTCTAAAAGACTTGCAAAGGCAACATCTGTGTTGAAGAAGTAGAGGGAGCCACCAGGTCTGCTCGAGAGGAGCCCTGCCAAGGCCACTTGCACAAATCAAGCTCTCTTTGAACACAACATCTGCCTACACAGACTCTCTTTTTAAGACTGTAACAGCCAAGATGGAAAAGGAGGATGAAAGAAGAGATGACAGAATGTGCGTAGTCAGTTTTAATGCTGGTTGTAGGCTGGTTTTAATCCAAGCCAAATTCCCACCTTTTGTTGCTAAACCTGGTGGTTCTGCTCTGATTCTCGTTATTGCTCCTGGCTGGGACATCTACGAGGGGATTGGCACTGTGCTGGTTGCCCTTTATGGTTTTGATTTCTTCAAAATGAAAGGTCCCTGGATAAGACTGAATGATGTGGTTCAAGGAGGGAGCAACACCTTTCCACTTCATGCCTTTCTACTGCTAATACTGATGAAAATCTCCCAGGGAATGCTTTTCTGCTGCCGTTTCAAGGGAAACTCTTTCCTAAACGGAAAGTGCCCTCAGTGAGAAAATTCAGTTTGCAAATTTCCTGACTAACAGCGATTTTTTGCATTGGTGTTATCTGTCCATGATCAAGGCTATGAGTAGCCATTTTTCTTACCCTTTCTTTTTACTATTGAGACAAGATAAGTCAAGACTTAGGGAGAAGAGGCAAAGAAGTGTTTAAAAGTGGTTACAAGGAACAGATTTAATGCTTTTGATAGGTTCACTTACGCTGTGTCAGAGCCCAAGCTCTCGTGCTCTTCCTACCCTTAAAATACCTGGATATAATCATTGTTTCTTCATTTTATCTCTGCTTTAGTTTGAAATCCCATAGTTTAGCTTACTGGCTAATGAGGAGTGATGCTCTGAAAGCCATTGGAGTTCTCTCTCCCACAAGAGAATTAGAAGCTAAAAGGTAAACCCACCAAATGATCTAATGTAGAAATCATCCCCTATGCTCCCAGAGCTCTGAAAAGGGGATATGTTTATGTATAATAAATTATTGCTCTAAAACCCACAACTAGTCCTCACTTAAATGAAGATCTTGGTCCTCTAAATTACATGTACAACTTGTCTTAAATGCTGTGCTCTGTACACGAGAACACAGAACTGAACAACTCAAGCTCTGATCACTGACCACTGATTATTTCCCCAAAGTGGGCAGAAGCTGAGATGCAGTTCTTGCTATTCAATGTCACTTGAAATAAGAGATAAAGAGCTGTAGTTTGGACTAACAAGGTGTGTGTTGACTGTACCTTTGTTATGATAAATGTGTGGCCAAATATATGGCCAGAGATGACTAAAAGAAATAAAAGCCTGCAACAGAGAGAGAAAATATCAGGTCAGAACCCTTTCTCATGCCTTTTAGAAAAATTCTTTGGTGAGAGGAGTCCTTATTGGAGACTGCTGGGACTCAGTTAAAATTAATTATGCCAAACTTTTCACCTGCTTGGAAGCTGCAGAAAGGATTGGAAGAGTCAGTGGACACAGCCAGCCCATACCAACAGAGAGGGGACTGCCCTGGGAACACAGTGAGAATATTTCTTGTCACTGCACTTGGCAGGTATTTTCAGTCAGATTAAAAAAACAAAGCAAGCAAAAATGGACAGAGGAGGGGTTTGCATGTGAGAATGTGTCAATTCAGACTTGTAAAAAAAAAGAATTATACTATTCAGTGAAGATGTCTTTTCCCTCTGAAGGACCCTGTCCCTCTAGGAAAGTGTGTATACAGGCAGGGTCATGCTCTTTATGTCACCCCCGAATAACAGATCTCTTCTCTGCCTAGAAAGCCACTCCAGGGGACAGCCTGGCAGTCAGGGTACTCCTCACAGGGAGCAGAAGGAAAGGAAGGATTGTACAGCTGCCTGCTGGCACAAGCGCAATAGCAAAGTATCAGCCACACTCAGTTTTTGAGAAGCAGAACACGGAATATCCCTTCCCTCTCCTTCCTGGGGCTCCCAGGTAGGCAGACACTTCCACATGACCTTCAGAAGTACCTGGGTGATGGGATTCATCACTCAAAACTCCACTCCAGCCCAGGCCTTCTGCGTGCAGCTATCCTACACTGACTGGGGAGCCTGAATATGGTTGGAACAAAGTGTCAAAAAGTCCCATCTTTGGAATACTTTGCATTTTTATCATTATGTTGCCACTCAGTCCCACTGTGAGGTTTGGTTCTGCATCTGAAGAAAAAAGCAAAGATTGTTATTCTTAATATTCTTCCCAGAGCCTCCTTCCTACCTCTGCTTATCTCCCTGGCTGCCCTGTCCCTCCATCCGAGCCAGCCCAGCTCCTCCAGCCCATCCCCAGTGGGAAGTTGCAGGCAGACACTGTCTCTTTCTTATAAAGGGAAGACATCTGAATACCTACGTGCGTATCCATCAGGCAATTTTTGGCCAAGTCTGAAATGCTGCCGCCAGCTTCCAGCTGGGACTTTTGGCTTGTTTTGACTCCCTGTCTCCATCCCCAGCATTGAAAATTAATTTAATACCAGAGGGACTGGTGTAGGGGCCTCAGTGATGTGTTGGGGTTTTGTACGGACGGTGAACTCTTTTGAATGTTCACTACCTACACTTGACCACACCAGTTTTCTGAGGAGTTTCAGGTTCTCCTCTTGTTCAGGTTAATGGTGTGGAAACTATGGGAGTATTTCCCTATATTTTTATGCATGTTCTCCATGGATTTGGTTTCACATTATTTTTTAGAATGATGTATGGGGGGTGGGGGGAGAAGATGGTGTTCACTGTTTTTTGTGGCTTCTGTGAGGTCTTGTCTGGGGGTGGGAGAATGGGAAACAGAGAACATTTGCACCTTATTATCTGACCTGGAACTGTTTATCTTCCTGAACTGAAGGGAGACATATCCAGCCCTGGAAAACTTAGTTGAGACAACGGGTAGTTTCATTTCATCTTTACCACCTTCGAAGGCTCCCCTTGATTAAAACATGCTTAAGGAGAAAACAGGTAAGGGGATAAGCAACTGTACAAAAGTGTCGCTTCCACTTACAATTTTTTTGCCCATTTACTTTTGCTTTCTGTATACAAGAGACCAACAAAGACTGGATTGTTTGTGGAAAGCTCTCTTTCTTTGTGGCAAATTGAGTTTGATTGCCAATATTTTGGCAAGAATAGATCTCAACTCTCAACAGATTTCAGAGCGATGCCTTTTAGGGAAAATTTAGTGTCAGAGGAAGATGGGACCCCTACCAGTGTGCAGAAACTGACACAAATAAATTCAAGCATTAACTGAGAAAGCCATATAAAAGTAGAAATTGGGTGCTGCTAAAAACAAATTATTTTTTAATTTGAATATGTTTGGACTACAGAAATGGATGGGGATCTCTTATGAAAAAAATTCAGAAACACTGGATTCTTAATTATCTTGAAAGAGTATACTCCAAACATCAGTAAAATCAATGGAAAGACTCACAGAGGCTCCCAAAGGGCTCCCACTCCAGTGAGATGACTAATCCAATGAGACTACTAAAAGCAGTGATTTTGCAACATCAAAATCCAAAATCAAAACTAAGACGAAAGTTTTAAAAGTTTCTTCTTAAATAGCCTATATTTCCCTCAGGGAATCCAGTGGCAAAACTTCTCAAGGAATGTATTTAAGCCAAATGAACAACAATTTACACTCCTTGGCTGTACTGCAAAACAATTTTAACAGCTTTGTGTATGCTTTTCCATTAAATGTTCCTCACAGTGATTTGTGTGGAATGTTTACAGTCTTGCATATTACTCTCTTATCAGATAATTCACAATATCCTCACTTAAACAAGCAGATACAAAATAATCAGACTTGACAAGCCAAAGAATAGGAGTGCTGGCAGATATGGAAAACACTGAACAGTGGGTGGGGGTGCAATATTTTTTAAATAAAACACCATGAATATCAGGCTATAGGATGTGGTTTGATAGCAAATTGCTCAAGTTTTGCGTTAAGCTGGTAATATGCATTGCCATACAATAAACTGCTCCCACTGCCTGGAAGCAGCACAAGGGACCCATTAGGGTCCATGTGGCAGCAACAGGGCATTTTGCAATGAGGCCAAACTCTACAAAAATGTGATTGAGCAACATGAGGGATGGAATTCTTCCCCTGCCTTTTGCTTCTGCCTCTTATTGTGCCACTCTTGCCGGTGAGACGACACCCTGAGACGCGCGTCTCATTTTTCAGGATAAACAGACATGACTGCAATAATCTGAAGTTAGTGCTGGCTGCTTTAAAATCCTGCTGAGCAGGCACGTCTTGGTTTACAGCCCTAATTTCTGCAGGATCACCTCCTACCCCTGAGGTACAGGCTGTCCTCGCCCTCCGTGTTCATGTAAATCCCAGCAGCTGCAGCCCCAGCAGCTGCAGGGACACGTGTGCTCTGCTGGTCTGTGGGAGGGGGTGAGTGTGGTTTCTGTGTGGCTGGAGGGCTTCCCTCTTGGAAATTCTGGGATTAATGACACATTAAACCCCTCTCCAAGAGAGTGGATTGAAAAGAGGGAAAGAAAGGGGGAAAAAAAAAAGAGAAAAATTGGAAACAGGCAGAAGGGCTGATGGCTTTTCCTGCAAAGTTTAGGACTTTGAAAGTTAACTTATAACAACTGCAGATGCAGGGATAAAGCCACCCTTGGACACTATGCAGCAGCTCTTTCCTTTCCATCAGCATCTCCAACTTGTTGCCTGCCTCTGTTGGATTCCCCTGTTGGCCATTAGTGCTGAGTCAGCGACATTAGGTAAGGATTTTGTACTTTTTAATTACTTGATAGTCGTTTGGGTGATGGAGTTCATGTGTATTTTAAACTGAGATGATCTTGCTCATGTTTGCTGTTGAATGCAGATTAGAGTGACAGAGGGCTATTATTAGAAAGAGTCTCCAAAACAGAATGGAGGGAATGTTAAAATAAACACCTAAGGTAATGGAGAAGGTCACAGTGATAACCAAGCATGCTTGTAGCACATGATGTATATGGGTCATTACAGAATTTTCACTTTCCTTTTCCACTTTTTTTTCTTTTTAAAGAAATTAAAGACCTGTGAAAATTCTTGCTAACTACTAAAAACAGAAAAATCAAATTCTTTAAAGAATATACACAATATTTTCACATAAATGGAATATATTAAATGAACTATAAAAGGAAAAAAAAAACATTAAAATAAAAATCTATTCCTCAAGGAAAGAATTGTATATACCATATATCAGAGCAACATTATAGATTATTTAATTACACATATAATAATACACAGCTATACAGCCTCTGGCAATAAAAAGTTCATGAGTAATTTCTCTACTACTATACTCATTAAATATAAGGCTTTTTTCGCTCTGGCATAGAGTCTGAAGAGAACATAGATTTTACATATGTGGCTTGCTCATATAGCTGTATTAATTGACTGTAGGAATACACTGAGAATCATGTTAGACATTATTCAGCTAGTGAAAACAGAGTTACTAAAAGAAACTGAGAAAAGCAGTCAGAGAAGGGTGCAGTGTTGGGAGTGATTATGGATTCAGCTTCAGCAAACTCCAGGGAGACACTCCCCCTTCACGGAAACATGTTGCAATATTTTACAAAATTTAATTCTAATAGAGTTCCAACTAGTCCTAACAGTGATTGTCAGCCAGCACTCATTAACTCTATGAAGATAAACCAATTTAAAGCCCTCTTCACTTGAATATCAAAGGGTCACCCAGAAAGTCTTGCAGGACTAAACACAAAGCAAATGACCTTATTGCCTTTATCTTCAAACAATGCCTTTAATTTCTGAAACCTTTTGAAGGGTTGCCAGTTTTATGGAGTGTAGCAGCTACTTATCTGATAGAACAAGCTTTTCATCAAGGGGAAATGACCTTTTAACTCCTAGTAACTAAAGACCTGTACTTGCAACTGTATTATTGTACTGAAGGTAATATATACAGTCATCCTTATTAAACTGGGAATACAAAACAAGAATTAAGAGCTAGCCTGCTGTCTCTTAGGTGATGCATGAAGATTTGGGAAGCTTTTTGTTGTTGTGGGGTGTTTTTTCATAGTGTGAACTTGAAGTAAAGGAAAGTGCTCAAAAAAAGTTTACATTCTGACAGATTGTGTTATGACATTTTAAGGATATAAACAAGGTCATACGCTGTCTATTTTGGTACTCTAACAAACCTACTGATCCCATAAGAATTTAATGGTGAATAAGGAATGTCTGAGCAAGGAGGTTTTGCAGATGCCTTGTTAAGAGTGAGAAGATGAAAAAGACCAAGAAAGAACTTTATCATCTTCTACAGTCTTATTTTAGGTAATGAAGCTCCCAATGGCTGAGGATATTCTCAATATTTGGGCTTTTTGCATCATTTCCCATGGCTGAAAAGCATGGAAGGGTTAGCAACAACATCTGTAGCCGCTCTCTGGTAGAAGATTAAGTAAAGCATCAGGGACAAAAGCAACTCAGTGAATCATAGATGTGGGAGGTCTGACACAACACAGAGCTTGTAAGACTTTTCTCAGATGAAATTCTGTATATATGTCAATCAAACAAAAAGACAATAGATTTTTACAAAGGTATTTCAGACAAAAACATTTATCTTAAAATAGATAGTCACTTGTAAGATCACCAGTGCGATGGAATTGCTTCCCAACCCCCATGGAGCCTTTTCAGAATATACAGTTAAAGAAGTTTTTAATTTGGGTATGAGTTTCCTGCAAAGGCATCCTTGAAGCTCACAAAATCCACTGGAGCTTCACTGCAAGGTAAAGCTACTCCTGTATGTAGTAAAATCAGATACAATTAATTTCTTATGAGTCGACTCCTGTGGGTTTCCCTAACTCTGAAACACAAAAGAAAAAAATCAAGCATATCCAGAGGTGAAGAAAGAGAAGAAGAGAGAGGAGGGTGTCAGGGGAAGGTTAGGTGCCTACAGCATGGAAAGACAGCGTGTTCTCCAGTGATCCAAAGAGTTTAATTTCACTTAAGAAAGTAAATGGAAATAGTCTTGCATGGCAAAAATCACTCAGTATGTATTGCAATTTTATAAGTCCTGGTCTTGCTTTCCATAGCAGAATGAAATGAAAATCAGAGTATGTAATTTGGTTTGTAAGCTATCCACAAGCAACCCTGATCTCACTGGGAGCTTCTGCTGTAAAACTCGAGTGCTGTGGACTCTCCATGCTGAAAGCTGGACCTCAGAAAACACTTCCTTATGAGTATTTCAAAAGGAACAATTCAGACTATTCAGGATCTTTCCCACCTTCTTCAAGTATCTACCACAGATGACAAAGTCTCCCATCTCTTGGCCAGACCTCAAACATGCCACCCACGTTCCCAGCAACCCCCAGAGCCCCAGGGCTCTTTCAGGGTCCCTGAGCACAGAAGGGGCGTGAAGACCCCCAGGGAATCCAAGCTGGAAACAGCTTGCAGGGATGAAACTCTCAGGTCTTGAGTGGGTCTGGTCAGGGAAGTTCCTGTGCGTTTGGAAATCACACTGGGATTATTCTGACTCCATTTCTTTCCTCTGTGGAAAACACAACAGACATTTATGATCAAAGAGTACCCCACTGAATGCTTTCCTATGGAATAAACCCAACACTCCCTGGCCATGGCAAACAACTCCTAAAGGGAGAGGAATAACCTTTACAGTATGTTTCTCTCCCAACATTACATTTAATTATAAAAAGTTGTTTACAGCTTAATATTTTATTTCCTCTCTTATTTAAATTGTGCCAATATCAAGTACCCCAAATGGCCTCATCATCTGGAATTGTCATAGAATCATGGAATGGTTTTGGTTGGAAGGGACCTCAAAGATCACCTAGTTCCAACATCCCTGCCATGGGCAGGAATGCTACCCACTAGACCGGCTAAGTGGCCCAAATTAAGCCACTCTGTGTTTTTTAAACTAGGATTGAAAGTTGAATTTACCTGATTTTGTGTTGTCAAAGTGAAGCAGAGATTTTACAATGATTTCTGTTTGCTGATAACTTTTTTGTCCCACTCCTTTATACATGAAAAAGCACAACAGGGTTTCGTTCATTCACAGTTGGCAGTTCATTCATAAAGAAGGCAAAATTAGGAGCTGCTGCAGTCTAGGGGTGAGGGAACCTCTATCACTTTACAGTGAATGTGTTTGTGATTCTCCAGTACATCACTATTGGATTTTAAAATTAAGCAGAGGAGCATTTTTTGGCTCATGCATTTGTTTTTTAATCTTCTGATAAAAATTAATGACTGTTTTCAAAGCTATAGAGGCTTAAAAAATATGTTTGGCATGAGAGGGCTGCCTTTCACCTGCATCTCTCAAGGATTTGCCTATTTCCCATTGACCTGCCAAATGTGTGAGCTGTTTAAACTCCTTAACAGCTATTTATTACTCTACATTGTACAGAAACTGCGGATCAATTTATTAGACACTGCTCATAACAGTATAGGACATTCATGACCAAAATGTTTCCTTTAATGGTCCTGTTCCTCAAAGTTATTTTGTCTCCAAATGCCAAATCTCAAGAAGTATTGTGTACATCCAAGTTCCTCTGCAATCGATAGGAGCTGCACGCAGTCAAGACAAATCAGTGTTTGTTCTTAAGGTGACAAGACAGATTTCTGCAGAGAGGAAGCATCATCATTTTGTTTTACAGATGGGATGGGGATGTTAAGTGGCTCAAGGTCACGCAGAAAATCCTTTGGTGAGGCTGAGATCTGCACCGAGGCCTCCTGGGTCATAACCCAGCCCCATTAACTGTAGCACAGCTCATAACTGGAGCAAAAGCCAATATAGTAAATTGGAGTGTAATAAAAATGCTCAACCTCTGTCCATCTTCCTTGTAAACTCTGAAGTCAAACGGCTACGCACAAACTCAAGCAGACACGACATATTTTTGGAGAGTTTTAGACTGCTTAACATGCTTTAGGTGGCAAATACTTCAAATTCCCCCCAAATCCCCCTTAATTTCCATGGAAAATGATCCATTCACTTTCCAAAATGTGGTATATCCCTTGTCATACAAATATAGTAGAAGAAAAGAAGGAAAAGCCAATCCTGCACTAGGTCCTTTAGAGACAGAATTGCTTTTCTGATTGTTCTTACTTCTTTCTTGACTAGTTCTGTAGCTGAATAAAATAATTCTGGTTTTGGAAACACCTCTTTCATTCCAATATATTTCCTCCATTTTCTTTCTTATGTTCTATGCTTACTTCTCCAAAAGGCTGGGAATATTGTGGAAGCAAAATGTTATTAATTTTTTCACTGGGTTTTTACTGTACCTCTTCGAACAGTTAAAAAAGGTTCTCCAGGCAACCGGTTTATGCTTTGTTTGATTTTTGTCTACAAATTTGTGGTCCTGGAGGGTTTGTTCTGATGAAGTGTCTTTCTTGCTACCTCACAGACTGAAGTTTAGTGTTGGGCATTGCTGATGCCCAGTCCACTGCAGAAATGAATATTGTCTTTAACAGTGTTGGCAGTACATGTCGATTGTTTAATGATTGTTAAGTACTCTTCAAAGCAGCGTGTTTTACCTTCAGTTAGGACCTTTATTAATCTCATTGTGGCAGCTACAATATATGTTTTGCCTTAGGTAGAGATTATTTATGGGGAAATCTGAAAAACGTGGATTAGATTGCAGACTATTTTTATCTGACTTTGAAACACCAATAAAACCATGTGTAAGTGCATGCAGTTGTTTGTACGTCTTTTCTGGGAAGAGTTTTGTGTGTTAAGCTCTTAGGAGATTTACTTAATGAGAGTATGGACTCATTTGCTTCTTTCTGACACATCTTATTTTGATTATTCTGACGTCTATTACTTTGATTGCTGTGTTCACACTGCATGGCATCCACGGGGAGCCGCAAGGGAATATTCTACATATTGAAAGGAAAAAAAATTGATTGCCTAATATAGCTGAGCGATTGTAGCAGTCTCCTCTGCTCCTTTTGCTGGTTTTATATTAATTCATCGATTGAAACCGAGTTTACTTATTCCCCTATTTTTTATTTTATTTTTTTTTTTTCCACAAAGCAGCTTCCACAAGCCGGGTAGCAATTTATCTGCATACCACAATAATGCAATGCATCTCCTGTGGTAGCTGGAGCATTTTACAACTCAACTGTCTCTTGACAGACTGTTTCAGCATGCCCCCTCATGGAGCATCCCACTAATGCCTCATCAGCTCAGTAGCTCTTGCACTTTCTGGTGGACACCCCAAGTTTTCCTCCTCCTTATGCTAAGAAGAAAAGGCTTAACATTTCCCACCCTGGACTTCGCAGTTTTGCTTTTTCTCAGTTTTTTAAATGGCTGATCAAGTTGTGTTCAATTTGTCTCAGAAGGCAAAAGCCGGTGGGAAAAGAATCTAGAAGATGATACGAAGACAAGAGGGTTCTCAGAAGTTCCTGAATAGTACTAGAATGAGTTAATTGGTAAATGTGGAAAATTACTTGGGATCTGAACTAGACAATTCCTTTTCAGAAAGGAATTGTTTTATGTCAACACCTGCTCCCTTCTCCTCTCCGTTTAAAATTGTATTTTGCTGATGTTTGACTGTCATGCAAACTTTTCATGGTATTTTATCTCACTGATTTTCTACAGACCTATATGAAGAGCAAGAGAAGGTAAAATTCAGTCAGTAGCTTATTTAATAGCTAAGCTAAAGTTGGGTTTTTTCTTAATAACTTAAAAATTTCTTTAGAATTTGCATTATTAAACTTCATTCATCAGCCTGCACTCATCAGATGTGTTATTTGTTTATCTGGTCCAGCTTCCAGAGCAGAGAGATTCACAATCATCTTTCAGAGATTACTTTAATCATCTTCTCTGACCCTTTCCTCCAATTATTTACTTTATAATCAACTATGGGCATGCTATAAAACTAGTTGACTGTGACTCAGCCTCCCTCAATAACACAGCATATATACTTTGATTCACTCAGGCTACCTTATCACCAGCTCTGTTCTTTTCTTAATGTACCAGAGGAAAAAAAACATATAAAAATTCCCAGAGCCATTTGCTCTGTTCTTCTATTAGACATTAAGATTCGAGCTAGCAACAAAGACATAAACAGGGTGGAATCTAATTATTTCCTTGTTTCTTTTTTGCAAGAACTACAAGGAAAATGAAGAGAAGGCTCTTTCCTGCCCCACTGTACTTACAACTCTTTTCACAACTCTTTTCTCAAGCACTAAAATACGTGAATATTAAATTCTATGAATGTGTATAAGCCAGAATAAAAATAAAGGTAAAAGAAATCTATCTTTTTCTCTTAGCTACCCCATAACCACCCCAGAAGTTTTTGACTCAAGAGTCTTTTAAGCACCAGTGGGACATGGACATTCACACCACAAAATATTCCTAAAGCATTTGTGTCTTCTTTTCTCCTATAATATCCTTTAAAAGTCTCAATCCTAACTGTTGAATATATGAATCCACAAGTTTCAAATAATCTTTTGTCTGGTCT
>JAWWMO010000178.1:4927333-4941661 GCA_035047845.1 Dendrocincla fuliginosa
TTATTTCACTTGATCCTGTAAGAGCAGATCACTCTGAACAGTTACACTGGGGAAGCTGGAACACTTTGCCACATTCCCAGTCTGGAGCAAAGATTCATTTGGTTCATCCTCCCATCCGTGCATGGGAGTACCTGCTCAGGGACATGACCTGCCCTGTCATCACCTGGGGCTCAGCACCTGCCCAAACAGCAGCAGAGAGGACCCCTTTGTGCACATCCTGTACCTCCCTGCACAGCCCCAGAGCTGTCCTGCCCACTGCAACACACCTCAGAGGGTTTGGTATATCCTGAAGGTACTCTAGTCAAACACTGTGACCATGTGGGAGCTCTCAGGCTTGGATGTGGAGGGATGAGCTTTAATCCCTGTCCCTGCTGTGTGCTTGTGTGAAGGCATTATGCTTAAAGATACAGATGTGCTTCAGGACAGCTGGATTCAGACTGCAGACTGTGATCCCAGCACAACCTATCCATCTCCCAGAGGAATTTTATGACTATTTTCTCCTCTTGACAGGATTCTTTCCTTGCAATACAAACAGATTTGACATAAATCATAAATTTCCTACCTACCCCCAGTCTTTTCTTTCTTCTTCATGTTTTCCCAAAAACTGACATCTTAGTCATGAAAATCATCCACAGTCACTCCTGCTGCTTCCTGATGTCTGTAATCCACTCACATTTCTTGCTCTGTTTGCTGTTACCTGGACCCTGCATGAGTGTGGAGACACTTTCTCTCATTAATAAACTTCTGACGACATGATTCATCTGCTGTTTCCAAACAACTCCATCTTCTGTCTTTGGTCTGAGCTTGCATCTTGTCTCCTGACAATACCAAGCGTCCTCATTAGGTGCTGGAAGGGTGTGAGGATGGTCAGTCCTGTGCTGCTGCCAAGGCCCTCGGCACAGAAACACTCAAAAGGGCAAAAGAACTCTGCTGGAAGGAGGAAGGAGCTTCTCGACCTCTTAGAGAAGCTGGCGGCAGAGACTTTAAATACTGCTTGCATACACAATGATTAGCTGGAAAACGAGCTGTCTCCCAAAGTCTGGATTTTGTGTTGGCATCAGATTTTATTTTTTTAAGACCCTTAAGCAGACAACTTGCTGTTTCTTTCAGTGGGGCTAAATGGAGTATAAGACTAAATCGTTGCAATGCTGTGAAAGGCAGCGCAGGTGGCCACGTGTGTGCATAAGCAGAGGAAACATCACTCTGGCCACCACAGTTATCGCTGCTTCATGGAATTATCATTACAATTAGCACTGCAGAAATGATGGGAGAAAAATTATGATGGTCACAAAAAATACACCATGAAAATCCACCCATTAAGTTGGATTTTTGCCTCTGAATTCCATCGCTGCTGTTCTCGCCCAGCTCCTCACTGTGATTATCTGCATAACACTTTATAGACTATGTGACTTCCCAAAGATATCCTATTCCAGCTTGAGCAACTGGTGTTGATCTACAAAGGAAGGTTTTCTTCTGTTTGATTGCTTTAACAATTAAAAACAATTAAACATTTACTTTTCCACTGAGACATAACCAGGAAAAAAACCAAAGTGCTGACTGATATTCTGATATTTTGTTAATCACTCTTGACAGGAAAGATGTTGTGTTTTAGGATAGTGGAGCCAGATCAATCTCTTCTGTCACAGACAAGTGCCCTCAGGACCGGTCTATTGATTATGCCACAGAGAATATCTTTAGATCTCTTATTTGAACTGTTTCACTTGCTATTATTAATTAAATACACTCAAAAATAGGGCTTCAGTGTCAGTTTCCCATGTGTTCATCCTCTGCAAAGGTATAAATACCTGTGATGGACAACAGCTTCATTCATTCCATGGCATAAACATGTATATGCTATTTACAAAAAATAAAAATAAAGCAATGCCAGTACAGTTAGATGAGTAGATCATCACTCAATGGATCAATACATGTTATTTTGGTCAAATCCTTATTTCCAAGTGCACAAGTCTCCAAATTCCTCCCCTCCTAATGCAAAACCTGCACCAACAAAGAAGTACAGGTCTTCTCAAAACTGTCAGATTTCCATGAAAAGCTTAATTAACAGCATATAAAATAATCAACATTCAAAATTCCTGATCAGCCCTAACCCAAGAATCCATAGGCTGAATAAAGGGGGCAGTAGATTTCAATACCAGTTATGATACTTGTTTATGACTCCCCAATAACATGTGAAGGAATTATTTATGTTGGCAACAATGTTCTAACACACTGATTTTCAACTGGTTTTTTTAATCAAAGGTCCTTTTCTTCTAAAAGACAACCATGGACTATCCTGTATCCCATATTTTTTTATGCTTAAGGGAGGTCATAAAGGATATTTCGCATTAAAAAAAAAAAAAAGGATACAATTCACTTGATTTTTCCTTACAAAAATAATAATTTTGCTGACGGCAAAGGACTCCTTAATTTTGGAGGTCTGCTAAGGGCCCAGGAGCTGGGACAGCAGGTGTTATTTGCTTCATGAACTCAAATCTGACACCTTAAGAGCCCTCACAACTTAAATAATAGTTCGACCTCTAAGAGATGTCTAAAACACCCATTCTCTAATATCAGATGGTTTGAGTAAGGGACTGGCAATACATTCCTTACATCCAGTGCAGGCAGGTGGGAGTGAGAAAGGCTGCTCTGGATCTTGCTCCATAGTCATATCCAATAACTTCTTCAAGGCCATGAGTTTATTCCTGCTCTTTAAAGCCATGTTCATTTCTTAAAGTGATGCCTAGCACTAAAGTGCTCTGTTTAAGCTGCTGCCATGTTTTTCCATTCTGGTAGAAATTATTGTTCTATATAGTTTGATTTTAAGAGTGCCTTCTGGCATCCATGTGGGGAAAAGGCACTACATAAAAGCAAAATCAATATGAGAGACAGTTATATTTCCTGAGCTTTTTCATTAGCTATAAAATATATACATTCAAGAATGGAGGGGGAAAGGATATCAGTTCTACCCAAACTGAAGGAGGACAAGACAAAGCATGGGAGAATATGCATGAATGTGAACTGGCAGGAGCATGGACTGCACAGCTTTGCTGGGCACAGGCAGATCTCTGCTCTCACTACATCCAAACACTCCTACGAGACAGGCATCAAGCAACTGGAAAACTGCAAAAATATATGTATTTTGGTAAATTATATATTTCTTGTTCCCAGTTTTTGTTAAACCTGAACTGATCGCTGGTTGAATATTCCCAGGAGAACTTTGCCTTTGCTCAGCACTGAGAATGAATAAAAGAACAATAAAATAGTGCTGAGCCCAATTCCTCCTCAAGTCCCCACTGAACTCCATCCATGCTACCTTTGCTCTTTTTTCCCAAAGTATACCAAAATACTCTTCTTTCTACCTGAGCAGACTGTCCTTTCAAGCATCCTTGGATAGAATCCTCATCACCTCATGCCATATATTTTCTAGGGTTTTCTAGGATTCACAAGCATAGAGCTGGAACACATTCTGAAAAAGCTGCAACCTATATTTCTACAATTATGAGCATAAAGATATTGCAGAAAACTTTTATCTGAACTAAGTCATTACTGCTTTGTTAAAGCCCAGCTGAAAAATTAAAATTCAGACTGCTATATTAACCAGTATTCTGACACAGGTTACCAGAAAAGCAAACATCTTATTTTAGCTTGGAGTAAAATTTCAAATCACAGTGTCTATTCAACATCAGCATGCAATTATGGGAGTGAGAAATTGCACATAATCCTTTTTATTTTTTTTTCCTTCTCTTTCTAACACTGGCCTTCTATAATGGCATTTTCATTAGCAGGAAATACCTGTTGTCTGTAGAAAAATAATTTGTCCTGGTTTTTGAAAACTAAATTATCCCTTCGAAAAGATTAGCTGAAAAACACTGTGTAAATTCATAAGCAGTCCAGATTAAATAACAAAGTTTTGTTTCTTTCTGGTGACCCCTAGTGATGTGTTTTGTGAGAGAGTTCAAGAGTAAACCCAACACCTCATTTATTTCTGAAACGCAGATAAGGCATCTGGAAGATTTTATCTATGTGATTTTGCCTCTAGCCCATAATTCAGGCAACTGGGAAATAAAAGCCCAGAAAACTCATCAGTGTGTGGTTGTTGATTTGAAACCCAAGTGGTGAGGTGAAACTTGTGAGCTGGCAGCAACAGCCAGCACAGAATAGAAGAGCATCTGTAGGACAGTCACTGACCAAAATCAGTCTCTTGGGTGTACGGTACCACCTACGTGACATGCTTACCATCAAGAGGCTTTACACATATCTCCCTACATTTGCATTTTTGCCTCATGCCCCATCCTGGTTTGCCTTCCCTTAGGCCTCTCAGTGAGGTAAGACAGTGAAGCGAACCAGAACTGGGCTTCAAAGCTATAGAAAAAGCAGCCATTAAGTAGAATTTCATTTTTATTGCCATAGATACGTGGCATCCAGATCAAAACTTATTTCAAACGTGCTTCACGAAGGTGCATCAGAAGGGTGTCTGTCTCCCTGTTGCCTGGACCATTCTATCCTATGACTGTGAGGTGCAGCTTGTTGAACATGCAATTCCATCCTGAGATAACTCCTTGCTGTGCATCCTGTGCTGCATTACAGGGAAGGTTTGGATTCAAAAGGACAAGCCTCCAGCTATGACTGCCCTGCTTCTGCAGTCCCACAGACGTTCACCCGCCCAATTCATTCTGCTCAAGTCAGGAATTGTAAGATGAGCTTTAGCAAGTGGTTTTGGCAGTGTTGTGCCATCTCTCCATGTCCTAGGACTCTGATTTCCTCCCGTTTTGCCCAGAGCCCACCCCATCATCTGCTGTTCCACATCCCAAGTTCCTGCTCAGTCTTTGCCTGGGCAGCAGCTGAAGCTTTGACATTTTGCCTCCCCCAGAACCCTTGTTACAGGGGAAAAGGATGGGAAAGCATTTCTTATTCATCTCTCTAATTGTTGGAACACAGTAGAAGTTGACATTTTTAGCAGCCCTTTTGCATTCCTCAGAATTCTGCTCAAACAGTTGAATTTTGGTTTGATACTAAGTAAAATGGAAGAGTGTGTCTAATTTTTAACACAGGGATCTCATGTTAGGAACCCCATAATACCGAGTTAAATTGAAGGTCCTTGGTCCTGTCCAGCTCCACTGATTTTCACAGCCATACAGAGAGCAGAGTTTGGCTCATTTTTGCTCATTTTTGCATTGTAACAGCTGCCCTCAAATCCATTTTCATTAAAAAACCCCAACACTGTGAGCACCCTTACAGGTCAGAGACTCCCCTTTGCATACTTTTTCATTTTTTCCTCCTAAATTAAGCTATTAAAAAACTAACCTTCACCATCCTAATATTTGTATTACTAATGTGAGGGTAGGCAAGAAAATTTCTCTTCTCTTTTTATAGCAGAAAGATTTATTGCAGGTTGCTAAATAGTGGAATGATTAAGTCATGTTAAAGGCATATCAAAAGCAAGTGATTTCTGCTTTCTGAAGTTTTATACTTGGTTCAAGAACATGTTCGGATTGTGAATGTGACAATATTTTTCCACGGCAATACAAACATTGCTGTCCTTCCCCAACGGGTCACAATGAAGTCAATAAAATATGCACACAAGAAATGCAAGCAGCATTTGGCTCTGTATAAAGATTGATAATGTAACCACCTAAAAAAAAGTGCTCTTTATCATCGTAAGATTCCTGGGTTTTTTATAGTTTTCATTGAGCAAACCAATCCATCATCCTTGAACTTCATCCACGTTCCTGAAGCCAACAGTTAGTACAAGTCAATTTTTAATTATGATATTTTTATAAAACCTACAATTTATTTCCTGATTTTGTAAAACACTTTAAACAGCAAGTCATCGATATAAATTATGTAAATCTCAAGTGACCCCAAAGTCATTAATCTGACTGGATTTCACAGCAAAGCAGAATACAGCATAACTTACTGGTTGTCTGACACCCCAGAGCAGCAAAGAAGGGCACAGCAGTGAGGGACAGTGCTCTAGACTGGTGTGATTTTTAACCTTTTAAATAAACTACCTTTTGTCCTTAGAATACCTGTTGCACTCTCACATTTAGGGCTAAAGAACAATGGGCCTTTTAAAAAGAGAACAAAAGGTTCTCATCCATAGCATTGGACAAAGAGCAATGAAGCCGTAGTCCAAAATATTGAGCTTTACACTCAACCTGCCAGTGAACTCATCCCTATCCCATTCCTACACAAACCACAGCAAATCCTCTTGGCAGCAGACAGGAATCTGCCCAGGAGTGTTGAGAGCAGAAGCAGCCCTTTGGCAGCAGCTGGTTTCCAAAATGACTTTCTGCTTTGAAGGTAAACTAAAAAAAAAAAATAAATCTATTGTGACAAACCCCTTTCTCGTGGCTTTTTACTGCGACAGCCCAAAGCTGCAGAGCTGCTCGAAAGGTGTTTCCTCCAACCTGTGTGAAGCACAAACTCCCCTTTCTCCTTCCCATCTCCTCTTACTCCTGCAGCCTGCGAGGCAATCTCACCTCTCCAGACCCACCACCTGCTTCTCTCAGTTAAGCCACTTTGTGTGTGCCTCTTTTAAACCCTCTTTTTTTGGTTTTCCAGCTGTTCTCCCTTTTGGTGGCCACCTCAGTCCTTTCCAGCTGCTATCTGTCTAGGCACAGCTGTGCTGGCTCCATCCTCATCTGCTGGCAGCAGTCTCCTGCCTTCCCTTCCTTTGTGTGCATGGGCATCACCTGCATCCTTGTGGACTTAATGCTATTGAAATAGCATGGAAATAGATAAAGGATAAGAACATGGCACAGGGATAAATGAGGATTATTTTTGTTCATGTGCAGGAGAAAGAGTCACAGGATTTAGCCTGTATTCTTCAATAAAAAGTGTAATTTTTTTTGTGTCTCAATTTTTAGTTCTTTTAAAAGAAGTTTGCAGTTGGTGTCTCAGTCTACATGAATTAACATCACCAAGGTCCTGTAGACCAAAAAGAAGAGGAACTACTTGGAGGGACAGTATCCTGCCTGTTAGATCTGGCTTCTCTTGCTTTCAATACCTTTTCATTCACTTCATGAAGGTCTGTGCAGGAGACCAGCAGGTGAGAGGGAGCAATTGCAGCATTTTGGGATGTTTGCAAAAATGTAGTTGCAGAGTAGAGCACGATGGCTTAAAAAAAAAAAAAAATCCAATGGCTTTTTTACCTTTCCTAGGGGACAATTCCCACACACTCGGTTCTTTTTTCAGCATTTGAAAGGGTTTCTCTTCCTATTTACAGAGTAAGATATAAAGTCTGCACTTCAGTTCATATTTTTTGAACTTCAGATGCTCTTCTCCATATTAAAAACTCTCACAGGCAAATGCATATCCTTATTTATACTTCTTATATTAACCCAGTTACACGGTGGCTATAAAATTCCATAATAAGAAATAAGAGCTCTCATTGCGCATTCACAAAGCCCTCCAAAGAACAGAGGAAGAACAGGCCATAAGTCTCATAAATCCAACTTAATTTATTCATAGCAAGAGTCTACAAATCAGATATTTTTATATTCCAGGCTATTTATGATGAGATGGTGAATGTATAAACCTCTCCCAACAATAATTCAATAATTGATGATAAAATAACAAAATAGATAACAGGTTTCAAAGTTCTTGCATCAAAAAACTGAAATATTATAAACAATAATGTGGCCTGTAAGCATTTGATCAAAACTGCAGTGGGTGAGGGCAAGAAAAACATTTAAAAACTTTCAGAGCTCTTTGATCCCCTGATCCAGAATCTTCCAGCTTTGCAGTAATATGCAGATATTTTCCTTTCTTCAAGTAACCAGGGGTGGAGATTCCAGGCACCATGCTTATTTCTCTGTCTCCAGGAGGTTTTCCAGCTATTACGTCCTCCACAGGAGAAAGAGGCTGGTGTGACAGACCTGTCTGTGCAGCCAGGGTGGCTGGGCATAACTTTTGGGATTTTTCCTGCCACACAGAGAAGGGTTTGTTTTGGTCACCTATGTTCTGAGAGGACGGACTGGAAGGAGAGTTTGGCAAATGTCACCATGCAGAGCTCCCTCCGTTACCAGATAAAAGCCCCTCCTGCACAAATCATGCCATTGCTCTTGCTCATTCCTTGCTACAGAGGCATCTATCTAATTCATCTTGTAAAAAGATATTTTGCTTGAGTCACCTAAACCTTTACTTGTAAGAAGGTAGAAACTCCCTATTATCCACCCCAAATATGTTCACAGATGTTGCTCTTAAAGCAGATGTTTTCACAATGTTCCTCCTTAGCCTAGAGTTCCCTTCCCTGCTATGTTTGTATCAGCAACACAAAGTGCATCCTCATCTCCCTTTTGCTAGGCTAAGCAAATTAATTTTAATCTATACTTTAAAAGCAAGCTCTTCACTCTCCTGATTATCCTAATAGTCATTCCCTCTGCTTGCTCAAATCAGAACACGTACTCAAGGATCCAAATGAGCTCTGTACAGTGGCACTAATTTAAACTGTTGCTCTACTGTATTTTCAGCACTAAAAGCAGCTCTTCATATTGCAGTGGAAACAGTCACCTTGTGATCAGATAGTATATCCATCTTTTATTGTCCCAATTCTATTACTAAATCTTGGGCTTCCTAATGTACTGCTCTGCCCTGGAAGTGTTCAAGTCTCATTTGTATGTGAACAGGACTTAAAAGGGTTTTTGGAGATAATTCTAGATAACAGTATATAAGGCATATGCATACTCAATTCAATGGTATTTGTGAGAAAAAGGAGGAAAATGAATGTGCAGCAACAAAGGAAATTCTGTGACTCAGCTAGGAAAGTAAAAAGCAGGAATCCAGTAAATACCAGTCTTTAGAGATAATAGATTTCAGTGTTCAGCTATTCTTCACCAGGTCCTTATCTAAAGCCTCTGTGGCACAAGCTGAGGAGAGAGAATTTGAGCCACAGAGCCCCACAGGAGAAAGGGATGTACACTCTTGGCCCATTTTTCAGCCACTTAACAATAATGAATATTTTCTGTTGATAATTTTTGTTAGAAATCAAGTAATAAGGACTTCCCTACCTGAAAGGAGGATTCTGATTTAGAGTATTTCTGCTCATGGAACCTATTCCTGCCATTTAAAATTGTTCAAGCGCACATCAAGGTCAATTTTCTGTCAGTGGGCAACAACGCAAAATTTGTGCTTGCATGATTTTGTGCGATTATGAACTCCTCTTGCTGCTCTCAGGAATTCCAACACAATAATTTCTGCCTTGCTGTTTCCCATTTAAGTTATAGTGAAACACTCCACAAAATGTAAATGCAAATGCAGGTCCTCCTGATCCTGCCTGACAGTAGCTTACAAAACTGTTGGGGAATCTCTTCACAGCTCTGTATTTTTCTTTACCCGGGCATCCTGGTGAGTCTGTCTTCCTCCAGGGAAGATAAGACATCCAGCTTGCCTTGTTGCAAATCATCTTGGGGACTAACACACAGCACTGCCAAAGCCCATGTGGTTTCCCTGCCTCCACATCCCAGAGGAAGATGCAGTCTACACATCTAGGAAGGACCAATCCTACCTCATTCTTCATAGTCAAGGAGGGATTTTATTAAAAAAAAAGAAATCATCATGGGACTTGAAGCAGCAGGACAGCAATCCCATACCCTGGATGGCCTTGGCGGCCACCACAGTCTCCTGCTCCTTGCTGTGTATGAAATTGGACAAAATATAAACATGTTGGAATCAAACAGCCTTTCTCTAGAGGGAATTAGATAACAATTTTATTCAAGACTTGTAGGAGATTACTTATTGCTGTCTGGTGTCTGCAGAGAGCCACAGTCTCATCTCACTCAGACTAATGATGCTCTGGCGTTCACGCTTTATTTCAGTCCTCAGCAAGCACTCACAATTAACATAAAAAGGGTGCTACTTATGCATTAGTTTCTGCATCTGATTTGAAGATGCAGATGAATAATACTAAATAAATGTCAACTGTTAGACTGTGGGACTTAATACATTTTTGGAAACAGGCGATGGAAGTTCTAATTGCATACAGAAAGATTTTGAGATCACTGAGATCACTTCCATCTGACACTAATGACTGGTTTCCCAAATCAAACCCCAGGATTCACAGCCAGGCTCAGCACCCATTTTGCTTAGATCCTTTCTTATGAGCAGTAATGGCCACAAATGAAACAGCCAAAAGCCCAGGTGTCTCTCCTGCAAATGTACATTTTAGAGCCTTGAGACCTGATCCTGCAGCTGCCAGCTTCACCCTGGGAAAACCATTAGCAGCTGGCTTCATGTCTAGGAAAAGAAAATGAAATATGTTGCATTTTCACAGCCATCAATCAGCAGATGCAGTGCCAGGAAAGCTTCATAATGATGTAGATATTGCCAATTGACTTTGCAAAAACCGTACTTTTCAGGAGGCAGAAACCAATGGATGACCTCTGCGTACACTTGTGCGTATGCGGTAGCGTTCCCTTTCTTATTCAGAGGGGAGGGGACTGACATCAGAAAACACCTCCTTTGACAGAGGTTTTGGTGTTTACCCTTGTCCCCAAGGGTGGCAGCAGGAGGGCACATTCCCTGCACCCCCCAGCACCACCTCCCTGGAGCCCTGGCAGAGGGTCAGTCCCCCCCATCTCATCATTACATGAGTGACTTTCCCTGCCCCGCTGAGCTTTCTGTTATTCTTCAGAGAAGAGAGTTTGAGAGCAGAAGACCTTAAAATGAAAAACAAAGTTGTAACCCTTAGAGTTACATAATGATGCAAGTAAACACAGTGGGGAGAAATACAAAAGTCCTAATGAACAAAATGTTTCTTTTGGGGTTTGGTTGTTATTTTCCTTAATGTTCCACGAAATGGCTGAAAGTTATCAGCAGCATGACTGCTCTTAAATGTTGTATTTCCAAAGATTTTGTTGCTTTTGGACCTTTTTATTATCTTTACTGTCTTTCTGAGAGAGATACTGAAATGTCTGTTGTGACTCATGCTGTGAGCAATCCTTCTGTGAGAACTGAATGAAAACAGGCTGATAACAAGGGTGATTTCATTAAAAGAGCCCAGCCAGGTGACTGGTTACATGGGACATTATTGAAATTATGCATGCAGAACTCCAGCGCTGTCATATTGGTTTAGATCATGTTTTCCATGGCACAGGAGAAAGTACCTTTGTCAGTTCAGTGAAGAAAGGTTGGAGATGATTGAAGGAAAACAGCGGAAGGAGGCTGGTATGATTAAGTCACATAGCCAACTGCCCATGTATAACACAGTAATGGAGGTGAAAGTAGAGAGCAAACTAAAATTAAGTCAAAAGGACACAGGAGACAAAAGGCTACATGTATAGGACACAGAGAGGATGCACAATGAGCCGACTTGTACAGCAGGCAGAGTGCAAAAATTTCATGCCCCATATTCAGATAATTTCTGTTAATATTGATGTGAACACTGCACTAACTAGTGCTGGAAGGGACAGTGTGTTTAGTGAGCATGCATGGAGAGAAGTCTGCTTAATTAATTTTGCAGTCGTGGGCAGAAAGGTCAGATGACAGTCTGTGAGTCAAAACCCCAGCAGCCAGATTGGACAACAGAAGAAAAAATAAAAATTATCTGGGAGAAAACCAAGGTCAAGTCTGGACTCACTCTGGTGATTGTTCTCACCCCTGCAGCAGAAAATAAGGTCTTAATTTTGCTGCAAGCCACGAGGTAAGAATACCCCTATTGCAGGAAGTCTTGGTTGCTACAAAGACAACATAGTTTAATTTGTTTCCTCTGGGTAGAACAAGATACAAATCACAAAACAGATGGTCATACGAGCCATGGGGCAGCCAGGGTATCAGCACTGTAGTGCTCTCCAAGGAAGAAATGATCCATGAACACTCCTTAGAAACTTCTGCAGTTGGTGCAGAGACTGCTGGGGTTCACACCACATCGGGGTGTAATTTGGTTCCCAACAAACTCAAGGATATGTGTTGGGGGAACAGAAAGCTGGCAAGGATAACTTGCGGGTCACCTTTATGATGTCATTCAGATTTTCATGGTCTGTTTTGGCTTGAGGGCTGACTTCACTGCAGAGTAAATTCCACTGACAATTTACATCATTGCTTCTGCTCACAAAGAGTTGTGGAAGTCACAGTTACCACCTCCAGATGCTCCCAGACGACAGCAGGGCTGCCTGGTACAATCATACAGTCAGCAAACACTACAACAGGAGAAATTTCTACAAGTGTATGTAATCACTAAGTGTGTTATTCTGGATAAGGAACTACAAAAGCAGGAAACAGTCAGAGATGCAAGTTACAACCCCAGACAGGACTGAAAGACCTAACTTCTTCCAAGAGAAAGAAACATTCAGTGCCTTGAAGAACCTGACAGGACATTACCCAGCACTGGGGACAGAGCAGATATTTCACCTTCCATCTATCAACACACAAAGTCACGAAGAGAATCACTCACAAAGCAGGAACCCCCAAAGCTGTAGCTGTTTGCACCACTGCAATTTGCTCCTCTTGCTCGTAAATTCTAATCCAGTCTCTGTGGCATGACCACACTCTGATTTCCTCAAGGACTGGTGCTGCCTTCAGTGCCCTGGACAGATGGCACTCCATGACAGAGCAATGAGCCAGTATTTCATGTCATTCTTACCTGTGAACGTGTGGCTTTAATGCACATGTATTTAGCTCAAAGTAGCTAAACCCATCTTTGAGATGCCATGAATTTCCTGATATGCTTTTTCCCTCCTTGTTATTCTAACTGGATGCTTAATTTGCTGTCATTAGTTTACTTTCACAGTCTTTGTGGGGTTAAGGGCAAATAATATCAGCGTTATCAAGGCAAATGAAAGCAGTGCAGGTCCATTACCAGGGAAGGACAGCAGGTAAAATGACAGGATTACAGAAGTCTTTGTTGCTTCATTCTTCTCAGAAACATTTCATTACAATCATGTATTTAGCACAATTAATCTCAAGATGGTAATAGAAACACAAAGCTCAAGAAAAAAAAATAAAAAAGGGAAGAACTAAAAATGGGCATACCCAGCTAGTCAGTAATTTCTGAATCCACCTTGAGTAAAAGCCAAATCATTGTTTGAATCATTAAAAAAAAGTTGCCTTCAAAAACTAATGAAGAACCTTTGTGATCCAAAGGGCAAAATCAGAGGCAAAAAAATCATTGCCTAACAAAGGAAAGTAAAAAAAAGATGGTTTGAGAACTCACAAACCAGCCAGACTGCCTTCCATGCAGGTCCCTAATGACTTGAGACTTGCAGAGTTATTAGGAAAAATTAAGAATGAGATTTGTTACTGAGGGTAGTTCATATAAATCACAGCAACTCATTTAAACCTGTGCACATGGATTTGAGAGGCCACAGCTAGAGTACTGTGACTAATTTTGATCATCCTACTGAAATAAAGCTGGATGAATTAGAGGTGTTTCAGAAAGTGAGCAACAATGATAACAAGGGGCCTGGAAATGTGACCTAAAAGGAAAGTAAAAAAGAAATAGGTTTAGCTTAGAGAGCATTGAAAGGGGTTGTGCTTGGTCTTCTCACATGGGGAGCAGAGGAGGCAGCAGTTACTTATTCCCCAAATCCACAGATGGTAGAGAAAGAGGGAGACCAGCCTGACCTGAGCACAGAAGTTATCCATGAGTTAAGTGGTGGGAGACCTTGTCTGGAGAGATTGATGTCCACAAAACTCCCTTCACCTGGAGCTAGAAGGAGGGGGGACAGAGAGAAGGCAATAGGCAAACCCCACAGGTGCCTGGCTTAGCGATATTAAATCCTTCCTTAGAGAAGAGGTAAATTAGGTGATTTGGAATAGCTGGTGTGGATTATTATGAGCCAATTGTGCCACATGAGTTGATTTTCTTCTCTTGCAGCATTACTAGTCTAGTGAGTTTGGTGTATCCTGTCTTCAACAACATCTATAGGACAAGTTAATGGTTGCAGAGACAGGGAAATAGGGCTGAAAGTGTCCCAACTGCTGAGGTGTCTGATTTCTGAACCCAAAGCAGAGCCACGTACGGAGCTGCTCTTCCTTTGCTTGAAAAGTACAGAGACTCTTTTTTCACTCTTTCACACCACAATGAAACAAAATTCCTTTGAAATGTTTATTAAAGGCACTTGGAAAGAGTGAAAGGGAGAAAGATCTTCTTCCCCTTTCTCCCCACCCCAACCCCCTAATAGCTCTTGGGCCAGGAGATAGTGACATTAACTTGGGAAGTTCTGCTCAGGCAGACCAGAGCAGAGCCCAAGCCTCTCATTTTGTTCTTTCTCATGTGCTTTGATTATTCCAAAGTGCAAAGCTTTCTCCCTTTTTTCTCCCTTTATTCCCCCCAGCAATTCTATACGAAAAATCACACAATGGAAACTTCAATAGAAAAACACACTCTGT